>JAOVVB010063035.1:0-14264 GCA_028570985.1 Heterobranchus longifilis | reverse complement strand
TGCTCTCTGGTCGGGCATTTAATTAACTGTCTGTATTTCGGGAGTTCATGGGTGAGGTTACCTTTATTAAAATCTCCAACGATAATCACAAAGGCTTACAGTTGATAGTGAAAGTTTCCAGTTCAGCAGAGCAGTGTTGTAGGATCACTGTCACATCTTTACACCAGTCATTGTTGATAAAAAAACAGATACCTCCACCTCTCCTTTTGCCCGAAGACTCCGTGTGTCGATCCACTCTGAGCAGCTGGAAGCCGGCCAGCTCCACAGCCGTGTTCGGGATAGCTTCATTTAGCCAAGTCTCCGTGAAGCACAAAACGTGAGATGAAGAAAAGTCTCTGTTTTTCCTCACCAATTGCGTTAACTCGTCCATTTTGTTACTCCGTGAGCGGACGTCGGAGAGGAATATTCCTGGTAACGGAGCGTGCGTTCCATGTCTTCGGAGCCGCACGAGCACCCCGGATCTCCGGCCTCTCTGTCGGCGTCTGACTGTGTGAACAATAGCCACTGCACCTTTCACCAGAATGTCCAGTACTTCCACTGTACAGTACAAAGTCAGGAAATAAATCCAAAGGAGTTGTTCCCCTGATGTTCATGAGCTCTTCTCTGGTAAAAGAGCTCAGAGTATTGTAGCAAAACACTGAATTAACGACGGAAAACAACACAAACAATGAACCGAAACACAGAGGCAGCCGTCTGCGGTGCCATCTTGCTTATGAATCAACTGAAGGATTGTCCATTCCAATATTTAACCAGCTGTAAAGATCCTGCCTAAACTGAGACGTGGCTGTAAGAAAAAAAATCAATGCTCAATAGTTTTTGAGTTCTTTCAGCAAAATCCTCAAGGATCCATTTCAAAATCAAACCTTCTCTGTAAGGTTTCAGCAGCTGGATAAACGTCGTTTATTTTAGGTGAAATTGGCCATTTAAGATAGTTGCAGTATTTATGGAATAATATTGTTCCTTTATCAATTATTTTTTTTACTTTTGATGGTACTTCAAAATCAGCATTACCAATTATTTTGTTACATTTTCTGTCACCAATGTGCATTTCATCAAACTTTAATTCAGGCAACTTAGTCGACACTTTTGAACACGTACGAATATTTTGTATCATGTTTTTAAAGGAAGCGGCGTGACTTTACAAATGCCAGCAAATTCTTTGGAGGAGCAATTTACATGAAACTTTTCAATAAATGAATCAAACTATAAAAAATGTCCATCTCCATCCATCAAATCAACAACAAACAGAACTTTTTTTCTCATATCACTGCTGTTTAAATCAGCTCTTCCTGTTAATTGTAATGCTTCTATTATTCCACAAGGTGGAGCCATACGGTGTAAAATTATCATTTATTATCAATGATCAATATCATTTTCCATTTCCGTTTCATTTGCAAAGGTTTTCTGTTTTTCAGAGGTTTTCTGGTTTTGAGAATTCTGTTTGTTGGTTTTCCTTGTATTTGTTCATTTGTATTTAGTCTGTTTCCTGTTTTAGTCTGTTTCCTGTTTTATTTTGTAGGTTCAGTCTTCATGTGTCATGTCTTGCTTCCTGTCTTTGTTGATTTTTCCCGCCTGTGTGATTGTCTGCCCCACCCTGATTAGTTTCACCTGCTCCTTGTTTGCCCTGCCTTGCTGCCCTCACCTGTACTTCCCTCCACTCTCTCACTCCACACCTGTCCTGCGTTACTCGTTATGTCTCCCTGCTCAGTTTCCTTCAGCACCTGTCTCTCATCTCTCGTTAGTCCTTCAGCTCCGAGTGTGTCCTCTGCCAATCAGCTCCCAGTGTTTTCACCTGTCCCCCATTCCCTTATCAGCTTTTATCCAATTCAACTCTTCCACTGCGATCATAGATTCAAATTCAATGGCTTTCACACCACCATTGTTGTTGTCTTTAATTATCTGGGATCTTTTTAGATAATGTCTTTTGTTTTTAACCCCCCCCCACAAAAAAAGGAAAATTACAGAGTTCACGTTTTTTATCATTTGAGGATAAACAAAAAGAGAATGACACGAATAACTTAGTTTAGAAATCCCTTCAGCTTTTGACAATAGAATTCTGCCCAAAATAGAAAGATTTCTCATGATTAAGATATTTTGTTCATACTATTCTCTTTTGTTTTGATTGTTTTCTGTGATTATACTGAGATATTTAATTTCAGATTTAACAGGAATGGTTTCAGTATTTGCCCCAACACGAGGATAAAGAGGCAACAGTGGCAGCAGATTTACAGCCAGTAAGTTGTGAAACAAAATGGCTCCTTAATTTCAGGCTTTGTTTTGTTTTTCAGTGTATTGAATAGAAACGTAGAAAGAGGAATCAGTAGAGCATGATGTTAGTTCATTACAATTCAAGTCAGTGACAGGACCGCGAGAAATAAACAGAAAATATAATCATCATAATAAAATGAAGAAATAACATCCCAACATATCCTGTCATTCTCTGATGAAGAATTAAAAATGTGTGTTTTTAATGAAAGTTATTTTTGGTAAAGGTTGAGATGAGTGGAGACTCTCCATGGTCTTCATGTGGAGCTTTTCTTGTTCCTGTATCTTCATGTAGACCGACCTTAGCTTGTAGCCTCACCCAGAAATGATTGTGCTGATTATAGAAGCATTACTTAACCTGAATTAACCCTTTATTCATATTTTACTGTGTAAAACATGTTTACTTTAAGTAACGCTTCATAAATGACTGCTGAATGAGCAATACTTAACCATAATGAACCATTTATTAATGCTCTTTATTGTGACAACATTTTTATTGATTTTCATCTCACACTAAAATCAAACAACTGCAAACTGTGTTGACACTGCACCACACATCCACATGGATACACTAAAGTAGCCACACATTCATTATAAATGAACAACATTTGGATATAATATCAAATATTATAATAAAAATAGAATATGTGAATAACACAGAAAGAGAATGTGTACGCAGGAGAACCCAGGATAAACACATTGGCGTGCTCTGCCCTCGCCCAACTTTCGAGTACATTTTGATCAAAATGTATTAAAAGTAATTCTCAAGCCTCTATTTAGCGCTGCTGTGATCCTAATAATAACTAGACCTGCTCTTCAGCCCTCCACACAGACCTGAATGCTTAGTTCTAGTTAGCATACAAGAAACAAGGATTCATGAATAATTACATTAGCAAATAAGATAACATAAAATAATAGTAAATGAAGCATCAGTTAGAAATATAAGGGGGAGGGGAAACAAATAATAAATTAATAATATAAAAAAAGGGAGAACTACCACAGGAGATCACCGTAGATCTTGGTCAGGTATGAACATTTAAATGAGTGCATGAGCAAAACAGTCACAGACTTATTTTACAATCTAGTTTATATAACTCAACTGAACTTTGTGCAGTGCCCTGGACAGGGTGTCAGTTGTATTTTCCTTTGGTCGTTGTTTGGAGCTATAGAAAGTTCCAGAGTCCCATAATGAGAGAATCCATTGAGTCATGTGGAGTCTGTGTGGAGGCTTCCACCTTAAAATACTGACAGCTTTTAGGCAGCTGTCAAACCCAGAGGCAGAAGTCTTCTCTGAGATTTCATAATATTAATTACAGAGACCTCCAGTGTTAATGTCCCAAAGTCTGTATGTTTTAACACCAGTTGTCCAATGTCTTCTTGTAGTGTTATATTGCAAATAAATAATAGTTATTAAGAAAAGAATGGAAGAACTGCACATATCTTGGTGTTTATGTGTAAATAAGTGAGTAAGAATGATAGAAGAGTGGCTACTTCACAATCCCCTGATCTTACTGTGTACTTAGCTGCTAGTTACTGGGTAAGTAAAGTGAAAGTACACTGTAAGTACAGTAGAACAGCACATACTTTGTTGTTACTGTGTATGTACACTACTGTTGTATTACTGCAGGGTGTTATGTGTCCTTGAATAACAATACAAGTCTTCCACTGCTGTGTATTTGACAGAGGTGAGTTTGTTTTGGACTCCAGCCTCCAGGATATGAGCTGCTGCAGTGACGGATCAACATGCCTGCTAGGAGCTCATTTTGAATTAACTTCTCATTATTAATCAAAATAAAATAGTCAAATGTATAATAAATCTTTGGAGTGAGGGTGTAGCTCACCTGCTGAAGGCCAACCTCTAACAAAGTTAATTAAGTGGTAAAATACCTGGTAATTACCCGGTACTTCAGAAATACTTACAGCATCAGTAATTTCTCCATTCCTCTAAAGTCCTCCGTAAGTACCCTACTTACTAAAATACTGACAGTATAAGACAATTCTTCATTCATCTAAAAGTCCCAATTGTTACTCCCTTGTTGCGCTGTAAGTATTTGTACATAGTGATTGTTGTGACAATATGACACCATAAGTTAAGAGGACTCATCCAGTCAGTAGCAAATAATTAGACTGTATTTGTCAAAATGTGCAGGCTGAGGCTCGGACACTGCGGGCTAAATCAGTGCTTGCACATTGTAGGAAAACATCCTACTGGATTATGTGAGTGTGGAGGTATAGAAACAGTTTTCCTGGAATGTAGCAAATACAAGTCAGAATTTATTTATTTTTTCATTTAAAAAAATTGTCAGATTTAGGAGTTTTGTCATTTTCAATAACATCTTTCTTTGGTCAAAGTGAGAACCAGTCTTACAGTTCCTGCAGGATGCAGGGATATATAAGAAAATATCAAGTGTGAGTGTGAGGTCAACTCTGTCCTGCGGAGGGCAGTAATACGCCTAGTAGCTTCTACACTGCCGGAATTATACAGAAGAAGAAGAAGAAGGAGGAGGCGGGGCCTAACTGAACACACGTCACACAGACACAGGAAATGACGGGGGTCTCTGTTTATCCACGGTCTCTGATTGTAGTTAGCTGCGAGCATATTGTTCAGTTTTCAGGCGGCAGAGCTCCAGGTAAACCCGCACACCCTCAGGTAAACACTTTAATAAAGTTTTGTTTACACCAACATCAAAGCGAGCACGAGACAATATAAGACCGAGCTGCGCGTGCGGTAGCGCGCTGGGCTAGCTCCGATGCTAACGTCGGCTAACTGCTAGCGTTAGCTTTAGCACCTTTTAATGTTGTGAGCAGAAGCTAACAGGTTAATTAGCAGCTAGTAATATTTCTGTGTCGCTACATCACATGTTAAACTTTTGTTTGTTAAAGTAGTTTGTGCTTCAAATCTGTGAAGTCAGAATTAAATCATCAGAAAATAGTGAAATGTGTTTGTAGCATCAGACTATGGCTGGGAGATATGTCCCAGATCTTCTGTCCTGATATAGCTATAGGTCATTTTATATATATTCTGGTAATTTAATACATTAATAAATAGTCTATATGAAATAACCACGGTAAAGACTGTTTGTAGTATACTCCTGTGTGAATTAAATACTTGACCAGTGAAAAGTACTGAGTATTTTCTCATTGTATTGAGAACTTTAGTGCAAAAATGAAAATGTTTTTTCCACATTGCCATAGAAACGATATAAAAAAAATATATAGGACAGACATTTTTATACAGTTTGGGGATATATAGCATCATATCAGTCAGCCCTATTTCACACTATAACATGGAGCATCTTATCAGCACTACGTGGACGTGAGTAAAACAAGAGGAGACAGCAGCACCTGAATATCTCTGTGTGCTTTGATTTGTACCAAACACAATCCAGAGTGAGTCAGCAGTCAGAGAGGAGAGCTGCTGGATTCCAGAGACCAGGACCAGGACCACTACAGGAGCGGAATGGAGGAGGACAACCAGAACCCGGAGCAGCGGAGCAACAAGGTCCCCAGAAGACCAGCAGCAGGCTCGTCCTCTCAGGTCAGTGTTGATCACTAAAGACACGAGGAAGAGACAACAACTCAATCAAAGACACAAAACTGACCACTCTGAGGAAAACAGACACGACATTGGTCTCATGTAGCACATTTACTTTGCATGTGTCATTTATTTTAAAATAAATATGATTTTATTAAAATGATCTATTTGATGTGACCCAGTGAGTCCAAATCAACACCAGGAGTTATTACTACACCAGGGGTGGCCAAACTTTAAAAAAAGGGGGGTGGCCAAACTTTTTTGATTGTGTGCCACACACAGAAAAATATAAGGAGTCGCGGGCCAAACAATAGTAAATGTGTAGTTTTCAACCACTGCCCCATGTGCCATAGAAACTCATTACTTGTCAACACGACTAAACTCTTTAACGTTTGACATTACAGCAGTTTATTGGTGCATCCACATTATACAAAAGGTATTTCTCTATCTGCTCTTAAAATGTATTTAAATTAATTAATAACTTTTAAACTCTGATACAGTGCGATACAGTAAAATATGACACTGTTATGTGCAAATCTGTAAATAAGTAAAGTGAAAACATGCAGAACAGACATGAACTGCTAAATATTAGTTTGTGTTCATGGACTAAGTGCCCTCTTAAAATCTGTAAGTCTGTTATTAAGAAATGGTAAAATATTGTTTTTGTGCCAATATTTTAAAACAGGGATAATTCCACTAAATTACAAGATAAACATGTTAAAAACAGAGCAAAATAAAAGCCTGGGTACAACATAAGAAGTAGTATGTTTGTTAAGGTGTTTAATCATCAGAATGAAGGTTGTACAGACGGTGCATAGTTCTGAAAATAATAACAAAAACACAAAGCAAACATGTCTGAGTTACTAATAATAACCAGCATCAACTGAAGACATTTAAATATATAATATGTAACATTTCTGCATTAAAGTGTCTAACAATGACGAGACCTATGTTCTATATTTAGTTGAGTTGTGTACTTGCATGATCCCAAATGTTTCCAACAAAGTTCAAACCAGAGAAATCTGTCACTGTAATCAGGACACGGTGTCTTTAGGTCGCATGTGCAGAACGGCTGTCAATGACGTCATCAGTCCCCTCTGCATCAGGGTCCACAAAGGAGTCGTGAAAATGAGCCATAATTAACTTTTTATCTGGTTTCAAGCCACAGTTTTACGATACACTTTTTAGATCTTGTTAGCTTCAGACTATTCATTTTAACTGGGAGAAGAACATTTTCCATCGGACGTCTGGATCTGAAGTAGTGATGTCAATGATTAACTGTTTAACCGTTAACCCACATTAAGAATTCTGACCGATTATTATCAGTTAAACAGTTAAAAACAATATTTTTTAAAATATTTTTAAAAACCTCCTGAAAGTCTGAATCTTAGTCTCCCTCCTGTGTTTTTTGGCATTTTGATGATATTTCATTTCATATTAACTGACAATGTTGATGAGCCACATCATTTGCCAAATATGTTTTGACAAATAACTTAATTTTGTGCTCAAAGTGTAAAAAATAAGGTTGTTGCTAAAACGGGATGATGACATATGACTATAGTAGAATGCATATATATCTGTGATAGTAGAACTGCAGTCACACGTCATCCTCCAAGCTTCACAAGTTAGCTAACACAGTTAGCTAACACATTTAGCTGTTACAGTTAGCTAACACATTTAGCTAACACAGTTAGCTGTTACAGTTACCTTACACAGTTAGCTGTTACAGTTAGCTTACACAGTTAGCTTACACGGTTACCTGTTACAGTTAGCTGTTACAGTTAGCTGTTACAGTTAGCTGTTACAGTTAGCTAACACAGTTAGCTAACACAGTTAGCTGTTACAGTTAGCTAACACAGTTAGCTGTTACAGTTAGCTTACACAGATAGCTGTTACAGTTAGCTAACACAGTTAGCTGTTACAGTTAGCTGTTACAGTTAGCTAACACAGTTAGCTAACACAGTTAGCTAACACAGTTAGCTAGCCCAACGTATTGCATTAGCTACCTGAGGGTTTTCATTTCATTTTTTACTTTCTTCCACCATAGCTTAGCATGTTTATTTTCATAATGTCGTGTGTGGAGAACGGCAGCAATCAACGAAGTGGATTACATGAAATCCCACCGACAGAAATATCACAACACAGACTGTCTCTCTCTCGCTCTCTCTTCTTTACCGTCCCTCGGCCACAGCGCTCTGCAGGACGGACAGACAGTTACTGAGGTCCGCTGATTGAAATACAGTTTTGGGACGATTTGAAGGTTTGCATCATTGACCAGCACCGGCTTCTAACAGGTCTGGACTCCGGGGATGCAGAACTTTCGGCTCTTGCAAAGTCCTGTTAGAGAAGAAAAAAAAACAATCACAATTCAGCCCGGTGCAGTGTCCATGCTGGGAGCTGAGGAGAAAAGTGACCGGTGTGGTGGACGATGTAAACCTCAAAAACGTCCCCCTCTCTACAACACGATCTGTCCTGCAGTGCGTTCTGGCCAGCGAGCGGGGGTGCGGCTCCTCGGTGTATAAGTAGCCTCTAAAGTGACCGACAGCTACAGCAGGAGGAGACCGGAGCAGAGCGATGAGAGAGAGAAGAAACACTGGCTGGAGGGCAGCTTTAAGTTATCAGAGAAACAAACGGAGCAAATGATGGCAGCACCCCACCTCGCTGAAGCCCATGGGAGAAACACAGGTTTTTAACCTGCTGCTTTATTCTGTGTTTTTACCGGTTAAAATCACTGTATCTGTTTGTGTTGGAGAGGAGGAGACCTCTGTGTAAAAACATCCTGAATGATGAACACTGAAGGAATCCAAACTACAGAAACTGACCACAATAACTGACCTTTGTTATTATTTTGATTGTGGGAACCCTAGCAGCAGAATATTATATATTATACCTTTAAGAACTGTCAATAAAATCTGCACAGTGCTTCTTTATATGTGAATATTAAACTGTTGCAGTAACCACTATTAGCACCCTGAAACTACATTAGCTGTGTTCTCACATCACAGGCAAACTAGCTAGGCTAGCCAGTTAGCTCAACACTTTCTAAACAGGTTAATTTCCACACATGCTAATTAGTAAACAAACTCTTACTGAAATTACAGTGGTACAATCAATACACCTTTAATGTTTCTGTGACAAAGTGTCACTTTGTCATAGAAAACTCCTCAGCAACATTGAAGGCAACTTAGATCGTCAGTGACTTCTTAAGACCAGAGCGTCTTTGACAACGGACGAGGTGCTGTAAAAACGGAAAAGGAAATGAGACACTTTAAAAATAAAGTTTTAGAATGAAAGTCACTGAACCCAATTGTCTCTAAACGTGAAGAATTCAAAACAGTGTTTTATTTTAAATTTACGAGCCATAGTTTGGCCACCCCAGTACTACACTGACACACCAGTGATGGAAAGTAACTAAGTACATTTACTCAAGTCCTGTACATGCTGTCAGTTTGAAGGTACTTGTATTTTTCTTGAATATTATCATTTTCTGCTACTTTATACTTCTACTACATCTCAGAGGTATATATAGAACTTTTTGCAGCACTACATTTATTTAACAACATATGTTACTTCACAGATTATTATTATTATTATCATTATTAATAATAATAATAATAATAATAATAATAATAATAATAATAATACAAAATAGAATAAATAAATTATAATGTATTATAGATTAAAATACCCAGCAGTATATGAAGTAATTAAAATACTTTTTTTTTTGAACAACAAAAGTTATTGTGTTATCTGGTGAAGTGTTGCTGGAAAATAAAAATCCTGACAATGATTGCAGTCATGTTGAAGAGGCCCTTGGAGACGATAAGTCGTCCAAAACAACGGAGGAATTCCACACTCACAGCTAAATTTAGAGCAGAGCAATATGAAGCACTATTTTACAAAAGGATGACATGTTTTGTTTTAGAACTGTATTGAAGCACTCCGTTTGATTAAAAATAGTGCAATGTTTTACATGAAATTCATTGATATTCATTACATTTGTAATATTTTCTTATTGAATTGTTGAAATGATATTCATCTACCACATGAGTAGACACAATGTTGATGACAACACGTCCTAAATTAGAAACGAGAATGTGATTTCATAGGGCCCTACATCCTGTATGATCAACAGTGCAGACTGGTAGAGGAGAGCTGTTTACTCAGTAGTGCTGCTGGGTAAAAAAAGTCTGTAGATGTCATCAGTGAGAGGGCTGGACTGAAGAAAGACTCTGACACTGACTGACTGATAAAGTGGAAGTTCTTAGTTACTGACAGGTACTGGCAGTGCATGTGTAGCTCTATGGGATTGTATTTATTTTTTAAATATATAATGAGGACACAAAGAGAGACATTTAATTTGAAAAAAAGGTAAAAATCTGTGCAGCAGAGTTGGAGATATCCTGATATACTATTTATGGTTTTAGCTCGCTCCACCATGGCATCTCACTGTCTCTCTCTCCATCTCTCTGTCTGTTGCTATAGAAACAGAGAGGAAGAGGAGGGCGCAAACGTCACCGCTGTCACCACTGTGACAAATCCTTCTCAAGATCTGATTCATTAAAGATTCATCAGAGACTTCACCTGGGAGAGAAACCATACAGCTGTGATCAATGTGGGGCAGCTTTCACACGACAGAGTCACCTGAAAACACATCAACGCATTCACACTGGAGAGAAACCATACAGCTGTGATCAATGTGGGGCAGCTTTCACAGAACAGAGTAACCTAAAAAGACATCAACGCATTCACACTGGAGAGAAACCATACAGCTGTGATCAATGTGGGGCAGCTTTCACACAAAAGAGTAGCTTAAAAACACATCGACGCATCCACACTGGAGAGAAACCATACAGCTGTGATCAATGTGGGGCAGCTTTCACACAACAGACTCGCCTGAAAACACATCAATGCATTCACACTGGAGAGAAACCATACAGCTGTGATCAATGTGGGGCAGCTTTCACAGAACAGAGTAGCTTAAAAACACACCGACGCATTCACACTGGAGAGAAACCATACAGCTGTGATCAATGTGGGGCAGCTTTCACACAACAGAGTAGCCTAAAAGCACATCAACACATTCACACAGGAGAGAAACCATACTGGTGTGACCAATGTGGGAAAAGGTTTTCTCTGAGTTTTAACCTTAAATCCCACCAACGCATTCACTCTGCATCATTTTGAACATTTTTCAGAGCCAAGCTGTTTCCTCCTCCCCAGCCCTGATAGCTGTGTTGTTACATTATAATCCGAACTACACACTTGTTTTCAGTAGTCGACACAAACACATGCTCTGACTCATTATTTTGGACTCATTATCATTTATTATCTGACACCAATATATTAATAAATAATTTGACACCAATATTAATAAATTACCTCATTACTTAAAGATCTCCTCTTGACACATTTTAAAGGATGTAAAAATACTCTGTTGTTTTTGTTTATCAACAAAAAAGTAAAAAAAAAGAAAAAAATCAACCTCTGGAGCTGGCCTTAAGCCCCACCCACCACCACTGCCATCGTCACGCTCGTCACTTGTGGCTGGAACATTGCACAGAATGTCTCAGCCACAAGTGATTTGATTGGTTCTGTGGTACATATGACGTCATAAAACCTGATTTTTTAATACAGATTTTCGAGACTGTTGTTGGCAGTTTGAAGGCAGAACTTCTCAGCCATGGTGTTGACTGCTCATTTCACTCATATGTCTTTTAACAGATAAATAAAAACACCATATAGACATGTTAACATGGTTCTAAACTTCATTTTCATGAGAGGGGCTCTTTAACAAGGAACCTGGACCCTGTTTTCATGTTTTTGTCTCTAAGTGAGGAATGGGAACATCCACTTTTGAAATTGTTCCCGTATTGAGTAAGAGCGCTGCAGCCGCCGCCCAACATGATCACATGGGAAAACCTGTAAATAGAACGACAGTTTTTGCGTGTCATTTAACGCCCCGTTCTCATTTTCAACTCGTCACATACGGACGCTTCAGGAAATCTTGACATCACTTTAACGCTTCAATCTGTGATGCTTCACTACATTCACAGTTTTAAACACGTGGTTCACGTTGTGAAAACAAAACTGATGTTTAGGCAAAAAAAATCTACATAGTGACACGTGAAATAACTTAACAAGTTCATGAGACCAGGCTGCAGCACCGGGGGTCTGATCCCGGACCGCCTGACTCCCAGTGGTGGAATGTAACAAAGTACATTTACTCAAGTACAATACTAAGTACAAATTTGAGGGACTAAGAATAGTTCTACTTTTTACTATATTGTTTTCTATGTTAGATGTTCCTTAATATTGTTATCATTTTTAATTATGATCCCAAAATATTGAACTTCATTCTTAACTGGGATATTATACACATTAATGAGGGTGATCGTGAATAACTCACACTGTTTCATATTTAAATGTAAACCAGAAGCTTTGGAAAACAGAGACTGTAGAAGGGAATTTCTCGTGTTTTTATCATTAAAGTTATATTTACTCTATTGTCACAAATGCTGATGCCAACGTCACCTTATGAAATGCATCTGGTAAAGAAAGCAATCAAAGTAAAGCCAAAGAACGTTTGATTTACCATATAATCTGAAATATGTTTGATTTGCATGCAATCTGAAATGTGTTTTATTATATACCCTAAAAATGTTTCATTTAACATATAATGTAAAGTGCAGTAATGTTTCACATACATCTAAAATAAAACAAAAAATTGTTTTGGGCGGCTGTGTCTCAGCAGGTAGAGTGGTCGTCCACTAACTGGAAGGTCGGTGGTTCGATTCCCGGTCCTGCAGTCTACATGTCGAAGTATCCTTGGGCAAGATACTGAACCCCACATTGCTCCCGAAGGCAGAGCCGTCGGCGTGTGAGTGTGTGTGAATGTTTATATCCCCTGATGAGCATGTGCCTTGCATGGTAACCATGGTAACCTCTGCCATCCACCTGTGTGAATGTGGTGTGAATGGGTAAATGACTCGCAGTGTAAAGCACATTGAGTAGTCGCAAAGACTAGAAAAGCGTTATATAAGTACAGTCCATTTACCATTTACCATTTAAAAAAAAATACAGTCCAAAAAAACCGAGATGTTAATGGTGACAGAGCTGGCCTTGACTTGTGTTTGACCTGGCCTGTGTGTGTGTGTGCGTGCGTGTGCGTGTGCGTGTGCGTGTGCGCGTGCGCGTGCGCGTGCGTGCGTGCGTGCGTGCGTGCGTGTTATGAGTGTGAATGCAACACGCCAGGGGAGAGAATAATGAAATATGTTACTAATAACATTTTAATCTGCAGTGGAATATAACTGCAGGATTTCTTTACATCAGGACCAGATCCTGGACTTTACAACACCAGTTTCAATGACAGCGGTGGCGGCCGTCCCATGATGCCCTCTGGTCCAAAAATACTGTTTCCCATAAACTTTAGGGTTGCAAAATTCCAGGAATATTCAAAGTTGGAAACTTTCCATTGGAATTAACAGGAATAAGCTGGAAATTTTGGGGTAATTAATACTAACTGTATTTAATACACATTTTTAAAATGGCTGCAGGTCACTCAGCCGGGTCCAGTCCTTTATTGTGATGTCATTGCTTTAGATTGTTATTTTACTAAAACTAACAACCTGCAGGAGTTTGCATGTTCTCCTCGTGTCCGTGTGGGTTTCCTGGTGGAGCATTACCTTATTATTCCCATTAATTCCCATAATATTCACGTTAATTCCCATTAATTCCCATGGAAAGTGTCCAACTCTTTTGCAGAAAAATTGGTAAAAATTCCCCAAATTCCCAAGTTTAACTTCCCATGGAAAATTTCCAGAAAGTTTCCAGGAATTTACCGGAAACTTTCCACCCCTTTGCAGCCCTGATAGACTTACATGGAAAGAGACTATAAATCTGGATAATTATTTTAGAATCAGATCTGTTTGGTTTGAAAACATTTGGAAAGTCGAGTCGCAGGATTTAATTATTTAATCCACATTCAAGTTAGCTGGAGCGCTAACAGGAAGTAGCTTCCTAATGAACGGAGCTCCGCCTCCAACACTGCGTCAGGTTTTATTATACAAACACCTTTTTATTCTGACAGACGTGAAAAAACACAGAAAATCAAACCTGTTGGGAAAACTTCAGTGGAAGTTTTGGAGTCGGTGTGGAAACTTTATTGACACTTTAGTGAGGTCGTTTTTTTTTTTAAACGTGTGACAATTTCAGACGGAACCAGACCCAGTGTGCAAAGGCCCGATCAGCCAATCAGCAGCATTATTAGATCTCGGTACATCATGCTGCGTGCTGATTGGCTCACTGATTTAATCACATTTCATTTGTTTTTTAATGACGAGGCATTTTTCAATACTTTGTAGTATCAATGCATTTACTCCAGAAAAACACACAAAAGTATAAAAAAGAAACATTACCTGTGTGTGTGTGTGTGTGTGTGTGTGTGTGTGTGTGTGTGTGCGTG
>JAOVVB010063026.1:0-14265 GCA_028570985.1 Heterobranchus longifilis | reverse complement strand
GGAGGAGGAGGAGGAGGAGGAGGAGGAGGAGGAGGAGGAGGAGGAGGAGGAGGAGGAGGAGGACGAAAGTTGAGGAATCAAATGAATGAATACGTCTTTTGTTGCTGGATTGCATCTGACCTCCTCACTGTTTGCTTTCTTTCACAAAACAAAATCTAACTGAAGAGACGCATCTTTATCACGGAGAGAGTTTCTGTCAACATCAACAGACTCAGCTTTCGTATTATTTACATTTTTAGAAATGTATGTCATTTTGACAGTTATGTACGGAAGTGCATTGCATTCACAAAAGAAAAAAACCTTAATTATGAGAAAATATCTCAGAATTAGTTGAAAAAAACTTGTTAATTTTGAGGTATTTTCTTGTAATTACAAGATAAACTCATAAATACGAGATAAGGTGTCAATTTTATTTATTTTTTTTTATTTTGTGAGTGCAATGTGTTTCTGTAGTTATGCTCTTTAAAGGATCTTTTATGGGCAAGAATTAGGACCAAGACTTGGGGGGGAAAAAAGCCTTTGTATTGTACCTATATTACATGCTTTACTTACCTTTTGCCAGGCAGAAAACAAGGCGTGTTTTTATCTTAAAGCCTTGGAATCTCTCCATGATAAATCTGATGTCACTGGTTAAAAACAAATGGGATTCATTGTGTGTGAAAGTAGAATGTATCTTGCTTTACTTGGTGTGTTTTTGTAGTTTTTAGACTTGCAGTTTGTGGTTTTTAAAGCTCGTCAGTGTGCGGCTGGCTGCTCTCTCTGGTTCAAAAATGATTTAAGACAATTTTCAGACTCCTGGGAAGAAAATTGGACCATGCCAAAGTTTTGGAAAGGGTTTGGAGGGAGTTAATAGTGTTTGCTCCTTCACTGAATCAGCCTCGAGTCTCTTTTATTTAGGAAAGAGGAAAAAAAATTATATTTCTGTTTCTCTGTATCTGTCTTTCTTTTTTCCTCATCTGAGACTTTTAGACATTTTATCTCAGAGACAAAATATAATGAATAATGATTCAAAACCAGCAATCTTTTTTCTTTTTCTTTAGCAGTAATAGATGAAAGCCTTTATGGTCATCTTGTTAATCCTGCCTTTTAATTTGAAAACCAAAAGACAACAGTCCTGTCCTTTATCTCTCCTCTATGTCCTTTATGAAATCTTTAAGGATCAATTCTGCAAAATCAAACTTGTATGTTAATATCCTGCAAAAGTAGACATTGAACTAACATTTCCTCACATCAAAAATGATCTGTGATGAAATGTAATGTTTCCCAACACATCTTAAAATGTGGGACATTTTTTCTTGTTTACCCGATAAAGTATTTAAAGCCCTGAAGCACCCAGTAATGTTATTATTTCCTGAAAATATCATAAAATGTGCACTTAACCTGATCAGAACTAAAAAAAACAAAAAACAATAATGTAATAACTTGACAAATAATGTGATAAAATGTCATTAAAAATCTGTGATTGGATCCCCACATCATAATCCATAGGGATGCAATTTAGTTAAAGTTAAAAAAAAAAAAAAGAAATTCTACTTTTAAATGTACTGAAGTATTAACTTTTTTTCTTTACTTCAAATACACTAAACATACAGTTTACATTTCCACACTTGAAACTTAAAATAAGTTTAGTTTTTTTTTTATTGAAAAATATCTACTTTTGCAGAATAACAACCTAAAAGAAGATTTTGGTCAAATTTGCCTTTTCACTGTATCAGCCTCTGTGTCCAGCGGGCGCCTGAGTTTTGCTCTCTGAAACGTGGGACTGCGTAAAGTTACAATGACTGCTAACTAGGGATGGGACGATGATTGTTTTTTATTGTAAATCGTGATTAAAAAAAACCCACTCACAATAAGTTGATCATGGTAGATTTCCATTATTGGGATAATCATTAATATCCTCACAAACTGACTGCAGTTTACTGCAGCGTCCTATCTGTGATGCAATAAAATATTTGTTTCTTTAAAAAAAAAGTCTGAATATTTTGAGAAAAAAGTCAGAATGTTTTGAGAAAAAAGTCGGAATGTTTTGAGAAAAAAAGTTGTAGTGTTTTAAGAAAAAAAGTCACCATATTTCGAGAAAAAAGTCGTAATGTTTTGAGAAAAAAGTCGGAATGTTTTGAGAAAAAAGTCGGAATGTTTTGACAAAAACGTCGGAATGTTAAGAGAAAAAAGTTGGAATGTTAAGAAAAATCACAATTTTATGAGAAAAAAGCGCAGTTTTAAGAGTTATAAGCATGTTTCCTTGATTATCGGGATAATATCGTGAATTTAAATTTTTTTGGCCATGACATGAAGTTTTCCTGTCGTCCCATGCCTACTGATTAAATGACGATGAGAAAAGGCAGCCATGTTCCCGGTGGACACACTGCTGTAGAAGTCTTCTTTAGTATCCAGGTCCTCTCTAAGTCTCTCTCCGCCTCTACTCTTTCCAAACTGAAGGAAGTTGAGGAAGGCCTCTCAGATGGAGGTGCATAGGGAAGGCGACGGGTCTAGCACTACCGATAACACACAGGAGGGGGCGCCACACTCCCACTCAGCCAGCACCACATACAGCCTGGGCACTCTCTTCCAAGATTTCTGGCATGATATCTGTAAAGCTGGGTGTGTATTTTCGTTTCCCATCTTCCTAAAACGAGATGATGTACAAAGACGGGACTGGGCTTCAGTTCGCCAAATGATCCAGTTTTATTGGCAATTTTAGTTCGAATAAATATCATTTAGGGTAAAAAAATATCAGCAACTTCTAAATCTGTAATTTCATGAAATTATTTAGTGGTTAGACACATGAGTTGTGTCATAATCTCACAAGACAAAATGTCATAATCGTACACAATTAATGTTGTAATAATTATTTTTTACCTGAAATACAAAGAACTGAATCCCAGCCTCGACTCAGACCTAACCTGGGCTTCTTCAGCTGCAACATCACTTCCTCTCACGTCGTTAACTTTTATCTTCCCACAAAGTTTCTCATAGGTTGACTGAGTATGTCACATTTACTGTTGACAACATGCAACATTGGATTATTTGGCTGTACGACTATTAATTCCCGAGCCACCAAAAATATAGCAACAAAAGCAATCTTTGGTCTTTGGCACCACTTGTTTCCAGTGAGGAACGGAGGGACTTTGCAGCTGATTGTTAATGTGCATGACTTGCTGACCGAGCTCTGTTCAAAAGAAGTCTGGGGCGGGAAAAAAAAAATCTAGCATAAATCAACAGTTTCTCAAGATACATTTTTAGCCTCTTTAACTCTTGTGCATCCTTTTAAAAAAATCCCACTTGTTTCCTTATGAGGATGAAAAAATGATATAATAATATTATTTTCCACTTTCACTTAGTTGAATCTTTTAACCAACATCAGTCCCTGATCATAACTACCAAATATTCATTCATTTTCAGAATTTTAACCCTTCAAATGCCAGTTTGTTTACATAATGCCACTATTGTTTTTTATGAAGTAAACACAAAAATTTAATTATTTTCTGTATACTAAATGCCAGGGGGATTTTTTTTTTTTCACAGTCAGGGATATGTCAACAATTGGCAGCAACATTGATTTTGATGCATTGCACCAAACACTGCCGTGCTCCATAATACAGTAGCAAAATAACCTGAGTGGAAACCAGGAAAATAGCATTTATTTGCCCATAGGGTCCCATAGGACAAACACAAGAAAATGGCTCAATCTTGTGGAAAACAGTAAAAACTACAATTTTGAAACCAAAGCTCTAAATTAAAAGCCTGGTATAATAGATGATTTTATGCTTTAATGGACGTGGGATCAATTGTGGTTTCAGTGGGGACATTTTTGTCCTTAAGGGTCTGAGTGTCTGTATTTTGGATACAAAGTTTATTATAGACTTATTATCAAATGATCGAACATTTAAAAATAAGCCAAAAAGGATGCACAAGGGTTAAAACAATTAAATAATCTGCAATATGAATTTTTATCAGTCTCAGACAGCTGCCTCCTCCCCAAACTTCTTCTTTGACTTCAACAGTGTGGAACATTTCTGAGCAATAAATAACTTCATCTATTGATTATCTGCCACGCTCACTGCAGCGCTCCGTCAGTTAATTTATTCTCAGTGATGCATTCATTATTCCTCTGATTTACTCACTGGTTTACCTTTTTAATTTTATTTGAAATTTCTATTTACGAGGAAGACTTTTTGTAAATACTTATCGTGAGAAAATCAGTTTGCAACTTAGCAATTACACTGCGTTTTGCACATTTAAGATAATTACAGTATTTGATGCTTTGTTTTACTTGAACTGTAAATTTCCAAGAACTGGGTAAAAAATGCAAATCCAACAAACTTTAAAATTACTTATTTCAATGAAACAATAAAAAGCAAAGTAAGCTCTGAAAATAATATAGATATCTTTGTTTTCTAAACATTTTACCTCTTTTTTTTTTGACCTTATTGGAATCGATAAGAACCGTTAACTGATCAGCAGAATCTGAATCTGAATGAGAATCAATAAAATTCAAACGATACCCAACCCTGTGGTTAATACAGCAGTAGTTCTCCAGTACATCACGTTTTGTGCAGCACTTTCTCTCCAGTATGGCTTTTCCAATTTTGTATTAGGGGATAGTGCAATAACAACAAGTATCAGATATAAAAAAATAAGTCCAAAAAACACAGTTATTGATTAATATTAATGTTCCACAGTGTTGTGTTGCATGCATCCTAATATCAGTGTGATTTATTTCACTGCATGTCTGCTTCTGAGACTGAACTTCATAACTGCCCTTCTGTGTTTTTATCTAAATATCTGTCTGCATCCGTCTGTCCATCTATCCACCGCTCCTCCTCTCTTTTGTCTTCCACCCGTCCTTCCCTTCCTCTGCGTCCCCCTTCAGATCCAAGAAGTCCAAACTGTCCATCGACAAGTCGACGGAGACGGACAACGGCTACGTGTCGCTGGACGGCCGCGTGACCAACCGCAGCAGCGAGGAGGGGCTGCAGCTGCACGAGCAGCGCTGCGATTCGCAGAACAGAGCTGACGAGGTGTGCTGGAACTCCCACGTGCAGCCCGCACACGCTCACACGCCGCGCAGCGCCGGACTCATGCTGGCAAACGGCAACAAGGTGATCCATCACACCAGAGACACCAGTACTGTTTAGAGCACTGGTTCCCAACCTGGGGGTCCCGACCCCTGCTAGGGGTCGCCAAAGCTTCACGGGGCGGTCGCAAGACCTTCTTGATTTCTTTTTTTTTGTAAAGAAAACTAAATTAAATTGTTATTTTTAAAGTTTAATATAAACAAGATAAACAAAGTGTAAGAAAAAGAACCTCACGGGATGGGCAAAGAATAAAACACTGCATTTGTCAAAAAATAAGCCAATTGAGTCTGTTAAAAATTAGAAACCAAAATACATACAGTAGCCCAGAATGGACAAACCTGTCTCTAGAACGGGTCTTTCACGTTTTTACATTTAGTGGGTGCCCGTCGGAAATGCAACGGTAGGAAAACGTAGAAGAAGAGTGTTTGTTTTTGCCCGCCAACATTTTGTTTTGTGAGTAGTTTGTGAGAAGTTTGCAACCAAAACCTGTTCAATTAGCTTCTTGTCCCTGGAGGCCACCGTAGTTTGTGCATTTCTCCGAAAGGGAGGGGTGAGCGGGATAGTGTTTCAGTCGGTTTCAATCTAGAACATCACCACTAGATGCCACTAAAAACTACACACTGTACCTTTAAGGAAAACTGCCGATTTTCAACCGGCTCCGTGTCACTGCAGCGAACGGCGCTCACCCACCGGCAAAAGTCTGCTGGATAACTCACGTCAGTTGGTTGGACTTTTGCTGCACTTTCCGTCTTTAGCAGTTAGCTTAGCGCAGCACCACTGAAATTACACTGGCTTTGCACTTCTCCCCAGCTCCACTCTCTTGTCAATATGGTTATATCCAGTGGCTACTGGCTGCAAAAAAAACCAAGATGGCGACGGCCAGAATGCCAAACCTGAGGCTTCAAAACAGTAGTCCACAAACTAATGGGTGACTTCACGGTTGCTACTTCCATTATTTTTTTTACACTCCATGCTTATGATTCAATTGTGCACAACAATGTTACACACATGCACATGGCTGCACCTAAACACATCATATTTCATCACAACTTATAATGTTGAGGACCCCATTATAAGAACACAAACAAAATGTTTACCTGGGCAGCAGCAGCAAGATTAATGGAAAATGGCACGTTGATTAGGTCACAACTGACTGACCTACTTTTATCACATACAGAAACCTTAGCACAGTCACCATAAACACACAATTAGAAGCAAAATGTGTGTTACCACAGCCAAATACCAGTCAGCAAATTACACCCGACAAGCCCTCTTTGTCCATTTCCTACTTTGCGTCAAGCCCCTGAAGGTTTTATTCACATCTTCTCACCCATATTTCTGCTGCTACATAAGTCACACAGTGCTGTCAGCATTTGTCTAGCTGAGCCTTACTGAATAACCTAATTTGCTTAGGAGTTGAATGAAAAGTCATGTTAGCCTTGAAAAGAAAAAGAGAGGTTAGCCTTGGCAGTGTCGGAAGCATGCATTTGTGAAAATGTCACACATTAACACACGCTGTGAATGAGAGCGCAGGTGTACATGTCACTGCAGCAATTTCCAGCAGGGCTAAACCACAATTGTGTCATTCACCCCGAATCAGGCAGATCTTACCACACACTATGACTGGGAAAATATTCATATGCTATTTTATACCCTTCCCATCTATTATTAAATCCCTGAAATAAACATGAAGTCTGCAAACAGGGTCATTCTGGCCATTTTTGTGGCTTCTGCTTGATTTCCTCTCTTCCGCTCTTATGAGGATTGATGTATTTATGGCCAATTAATTTAATTGTATTTAATTCCTGATCTGTCTTGTCATCAACAAGACATTCCTGACAGTGTCCTGGCTGTGCGTCTCCCGTGTCACATGGTAGGTGAAATAGTTGTAGGTGTATACCAACGAGTGTGGAGCTTCAGTCTCCATTCACACCTTTTTTTTAAGGAAGCGGATGACACAGCCTTGGTCGAGCTCCTAAAGTCTGACTCATCCTTGGGTGGTTTTGAGGAAGAGGCAGGGAACTTTATTAAATGGTGCTCAGACAGTTTCCTTAAGGCGAATCTGACTAAAACAAAGGAAATGGTCATAGATTTTAGACGCAATAGAAGAGAAGCTGATGGCGCACTAAGCCAGTGCAGGTGACGTTTCAAAAAACCGAGTTTCGATGCGACACGGTTCCCACAGATCCTTCAAAAGTCTTAAAAGGCATTGATTCATTAATCTAAAAATAAGGTCTTAATTGGGATTAAAATGTCTGAAATCAATCCTTCAAAAGTCTTTAAAATCCTAAGACATGGGAAGTAGGATCTTTTTTTCTTCTGGCGTTGCATTGTAAAATCTCAAAATAATTGATAACATCTGTTTTTTTTTTTAAATAATTTACCGAATGCCTCCCGTATTAATGTGCGAATTCAATGGAAATTGGCTAAAAATGCAAAATCGACAAGAAAAAGTTCTGTTACCTACAAAATATAACAAACACTAGCCTACATCCTTGCTTGTTCAAGGGCTCCTGTCATTTTTTTTCTCTCTCCCCTATTAGAGATGTAATTTTCCAAATTCCCCTCAATTACACACAAGGAACAGACCTGCTGTTCTCCGGTACAGCTGTTTGTTTGACACGGGGCTCCGTGGTGCAAAACTGCGTGTGCATCCATGTGCAACAGGGTGGAGGAACATGCGGAGACACAAGGCATCTTCCTATCATTCACACACATACGCTCAGGCTCCCTCACGGTTCATCACACACACGCGGTCCTGGCACAGAGTGGTACGGCGTTCAAGTCTCTGATTTATTGTCCCATTATATGTTTGTTCTGCTGTATTTACAGACCATTCACTGAACAGATCTATCAGGAGAGGAGTCCGCACCGCAAGCATGAATAATCACCTCCCGCCCCCGGGCGCTTCCTGCTCCTGGTTTTGGCTGAGGATTCCCGTCCGGTCACGAGGACAGACAGACTTACAGCGTTGATCATTAATCCACCTCCAGTCTGGATCCTGAGGTGTTCAATTTTTTTTATTAGATTTTATGCTCTTCTGATGAATGTGATCGCTACATTTTTCTGTTATTTCGGAACACATGGTTATGACATACTTGGGCTTAAGGGCCAAAATACATGGGGCACGGACACGCAGCATGCACGCTGCAGCATGCACGCTGCAGCATGCATGCCTCCTTGACAGGACCATGCCTGGTCAGTGGCTGGAATTAAATTAATTTAAATTTAAAGCTATTTCAATTCAGTTTTTTTTGTGAAGGAAGCACCATATCATGGTGACACCCTGTAAATGAATGAATGTCAGAAAACAGGAGGAGGAGGAGGGGGGGGACTCCCAGTGGCTGGAGGTGAGCTGGGAACAGGCTGAGAGAGGACATTTTAGATGGCTTCATCTGGTCTTTTTTTTGTCCCCCTGCTACGCGACCCTCCGACAGGTAAAAACTACATAGAATGAGCACAAACTGAAATTATTACAATAGTACCAGAGGCAATGTGAGGCAGCAGAGTAACTTTTGTGGGTGTTTTTTTTTTACATTTCACATTAAAATAAATCAATAAATTCAGCGTGTATCCATGATCCTGCAGTTAAAACGATCCAGTTAATTAATTCAGTGCCAGTTAATAGAGCCTACACTTTCAAACCGTGCATCTCCAGCTGCATTATGACTTTGTAAAACTGTGTAGCTGCCTGTTTAGCAGGAAAAAACTCTCGCCTACGTGACGCATCTCGTCCGAGCCTCGTGTAATTCGACAGTAAGGAAGGACAGCAAGTTTATTATTTTCTTTCTTGTTGAGAATAAGATGAGAAGATTGATACCACTGTGAGGTAAGAGTCTGGTATCAATCTTTTCATCTAACTCTTGGTAATAAATATGTCAAATTATTCCTTTAAAGCTGTGCCACGTTAGATTTCTACTGTATATAGAGCTAAAAACACACCCGCCACCAGCAGCAGCCTAAAGACCTTTACACATGTAGTACTTTTACACTGTAGTTTTTTGTAGTACTTTCACACAGAACACGAATCGATCCTTTTTCCGTATCGAGGTCGATACGGCATCGACCGATCACGTTGTGTTGTTTACTTATGAGGATTATAAAACAACAACACGGAGGCTCCGTAGTCTGAACTAAGACGGCAGACTCTATTACTACTTTCAACCTTGACAAAGGCAAGCGCATACCAGATCCACTCTTCCCGTTCTTACCTTTCACAATAAAAGCCCCAGACATACAATCCATAACTGTTGACCAGAGGGAACTCAAATTCACTAAAAGGAAACTCAGTAAAATAGCTCTGGGTCAATAATGTCCTGGTAGTTGGTCCTCTGTGCGAGTTTCCAACCTTTTATTGAACAAGCGTCCCATCGCTGTCGGTATGAATATTTTCGATGATTTTCGTGTTTTGTGTTTATTCGTTATGCCCCCCCTGGTGTGTAAAGAAAGGCCTTTAATCATGAAGAACAGGAAATAGTAACCTGGTACACAAAGCCTATTTATCAAATTCATGTCAGGCACCTGACACACCTGAAGGAATGAAGTCATAATTTATGTTAAACATTATACCAGTGTTTGACTACAGTCTACTATGAAAAAGTCCTGTTATTTAAATAACCTCTGTGATGTTGGTCACACTCTTTGTCTTATTGTGACCTACAGACTGTGCTATCCTTTTTCACTAGTTCATCACTGCCACATATTCACAATACATTTTCTCATAAATTCTTATAATTATGTTTAAAGGGGACCTATTACACTCATTTTCATTTTAATGGTCAAAAACCTTTTTTTTTTTTTCATACTGTCTGTCTGAATATACCTGCATTCATCCTCTGTTGAAACGCTCCGTTTTTGCGCCGGTCTCTTTAAGCCCCCCTCCCAAAAAGGTCAGTGTTTCCGGGTCTTCTGCATCTGCGCTCTCGGCGTCCCTGCAGTGTCATTGCAGCCGGGGACTGACTGTAGCGGCACTTTTCTACCGTGAAAAATCACCAATAAAAGCTAATTTCCAGCAGGAATGCGATTCAAAATTGGGGAGAAATTCCCTGATGTTAGCATGTAGCTACATGTAGCAGGGTATGTAATGTAAACATTTGCAGTAGCTCGCCTGGAGCAGATGACCATATCCCACGCGTGCTGGAAAACCTGGAAATTTAGAGACTAGTTTTCCAGTCATGGAAACACCTGGAAATTGATTAAAATGACCAAATTTCCTTGAAATAATCTATATTGTTGAATTGTATTTTAGCCCCAGATCATCTACGTAAACCTATGTGCGTATTTTGTTTGAAACTCGATTTGTTAGTAGGATAAGCTGCAGGGTCTGACACTGCAAAGCAAAGCGATCTTTTTGGCGTCAAGTCTATTTTTTCCGGAGCCACAAGTGGAATTCTCAGTGGAAAGGCCCAGGTTTATATGACAGACCATTAGCATAATATGTCCCCTTTAATGAAAATGCTATGCTAGGTTTGATGGTGTAACTGTAACTGGGGTGAGTGAAATGTTCATGGTGTCAAAGCACCAAAAAATACCGAAAGAATTGAGGGTCATGTAGTCTGGCTTACCGGGTGAACAGTGCTTGGATAAAGCCTTACTTCCTGCGTGGACAGGAAGTCCCTTCTCTTCGTGTTTCCTGTAATCAAAGTCCCGTCGTTACAGGAAACAACAACAACAACCTCCGAGCTATCAACCTACACGCTAAAACTGGAAAGTTTTGAAGAAGATTTGGATCGGCGAATGATTCTAAAGATCTACAAAGAATATTTTTACAACATTTTCATGTAAATGTTCCACCAAAACAAGTTCCCTCCCGACACTATTTTGCAGAGTCGCGTCACTGTATCCGGGACGTAGCGCCACCCAAGATGATTGTGATTGGTTTAAAGAAATGCAAACAAGCCAGTGTTTTTTTTTTTCCTCATCCAAGAGTGAAAGCACACTGGATCCAGACCTTCCTCCAGCCCTGAGGAGGTTGGTCTGGCTACGCAAGACTAAAGGCCAATTTATACTGTCCGCGTGCGCCAGGTGCGTATGACGTAAATATCGTCATCACCTACGACCTGCCCGAAAAAAGTGGCCACGCGCCTCATACGCATAGCAAGCTCTGTTGTTTCTGTATCCAGAGAGCTCTGTACGGACTCATAGAACCGGGGTTACATCCAGTAACTACTCTGTACGCACCGCTAGCTGGTTTGCCAAGAAGAAGAAGAAAATAAGACGCTCATAACAAAATGGGAGGTTGTTTGAGGAGATCCGCCGTTACTCACATTTATATAATTCATCTTTAAAAGGAATATAAAGACCACCAACTGGAATAGAGTGTGGATGTGGATCGCTGCGGACCCTGAGTATGAATTTAATCCGTACTCGGACGACCGATCCGGCTAGGGTGTGAGCAGCTGAAGGGTCATGGAGAATTTGTTCAGGGAAATGTATAGTATTTTGTATTTTACGAAACCAACACAAATCTAGCCTTCAACACTGCCATTGTTGTAACTGTTATTCGATGTTATAGACTGTTTATAATGTGAATAATGAACCCTTTTAAATGTCAGACAACTTATACCAGTAATGGCTTTATACTGTACCTATGCAAGCATTCCCGAGTGAGCACTGCCTAGTCATGTACTCCATGTTGATGGGATATTTGTTATGTAATAAAAGAGTGAGTCAGCGTCCCTCTTTGTGTCTCACGACTACTAATTGATGCACTCAAGGCAGCACTTTTACATATGTACCTCTTACAGGCAGATGTATGAGCGAGGAGTACTAATGCAGCTCCTGTGATAAATGATGCATTTGATTGGTTTGTGATTAAGTAGCCATTACTGGCTAGTACCTATTTATGTACAGAGCAGTGTAAGTACCTCAGGACCTCACGCTGGGGCAGCAGAAAACGTGAGGGTTTGTACCTCACGGCCTTCGCCAGGGCACCAATTAATATATAGCTATCCAAGTTAATTAATGATTATTAGAAATAGTTATTCATTATTATATTGAATAATATGATCTACTTTCCATTAAATCACCTCTGTTGGGGCACTACCTTGTAAACCAAGAAGATAACCATACTCAGTCTCAAAGAATATTGAACCATTCATTTGGGAACTTTGATTGATAATTTAATTAGTGACCATATAAATGTCTAGTAAAAGGTTGAAGGATTTCGGAGCTCTTGTCATAACAGAAGGTGACAAAACTTTTTGTACAAATTTTTGTACAGCATTAATAGACGACATATATATTCAAAAAGGAAGATTTATTCAAAATATCAGTTTTTCAACATACTATCTTTCACTTTTTTCAACATACTATACTGATGTTTTTTCACTTTTTTGACCTACTATACTATGAGGTATTTTTCTTTTTTTTCAACATACACTACAATGACATACTTTTCACTTTTTTTGACAAACTATACTATGACTTTTTATCACTTTTTGACATACAGTACTATACTATGACTGTTTTCCACATACTACATTATGTTGAGAAAAAATACTGTTTGACATACTGTACTGACATATTTTTCTTTTTTTTTTGACACTCACTTTTTTCGACATACTATGACATATTTTTCACCTTTTTCAAGAAACTATACTATGACTTTTTATTCACTCTTCAACGTACTATACGATGAGGTATTTTTAATTTTTTTTACTATACAATAAAGTTTTTCACTTTTTGTGACATGCTATAGTATGACATTCATTTTTTTTCACCATACTATTCTATGACTTTTTCACTTTTTTGGACGTACCATACTATGATGATCACTTTTTTCAACATAGTTTTCATCACTTTTTTTCACCATACTATGCTAGATTTTTTTTTTGACATACTATAATACTATGACATTTTTTAATTTTTTCGATATACTATACTGTGACTTTTCACTTTCTATGACATACTATACTATTACTTTTTTTTGACATACTATACTATGACTTTCACTTTATTCAACATACTTTACTATGAGGTATTTTAATTTTTATTCAACATATATAGTGTGACATACTTTTAACTTTTTTCGACATACTATACTATGACCTTTTTTACATACTATACTTGACTTTTTGACGGACAGTACTATACTATGGCTACATTACACGACATACTACACTATGATGTATTTTTCACTATGTACTATGATATATTTTGAGATACTATACTACAATGTATTCACTTTTTTACATACTATACTTTGACCTATTTTTCAGTATTCACAACATATACTATGACATTTTCACTTTTTTCTAAACTGCTATGACTGACATTCTATAGTATGACTTTTCACCTTTTTAGATATACTATACTATGATGAATACTTTTTTTGACATACTATACTATGACATTTTTTATTTCTTTTGACATATACTATGACCTTTTATGTCACTTTTTTTCAACATACTATATCTGAACTGTGACTTTTTTCGACATACTATACTATGATGTATTTCCACTTTTTTTCAACATACTATTCTTTGCTGTATTTTTCTTTTTTTTCCAACATACTTTTCTATGACTTATTTTGTGATGCATTATACTATGAGGTATTTTTCTTTTTTTTTTCAACATACTATGATAGTTTTCACTTTCTTCTACATACTATGCTGTGACATTTTTTCACTATTTTCAACATACTATATTATGATTTTTTAAAAACCTTTTCCGACATACTATACTATGACTTTTTTATCACTTTTTCCGACAAATTATACTATGACTTTTTTCAACAAATTATAGTATGACGTATTTTCATTTTGTTCGACATACTCGACAGACAACACACTGTAATATGAGGCATTTTGGACTTTTTTGCAAAAACATTTTGACATACTAACCCAGACCTGGGCAAATTGCGGTCCGAGGGCCATATGTGGCCCACTGAAACATTCGGTGTGGCCCCCATCATGAGCACTTTGAAAAGTGCAATTAAAATATAACAAAAAGAGTGAATATCATTTTGCTAATCATTTAACTTTTATTTGGGCCTTTATTCTGAAATGGGACAATGCTCTGTTTATTGGTAATGATAACAAACAGTATATTTTATATTAAGCTGGAAGTGTATTCACTTGATGCCAGATGTCTTCTTCTACTGTTGTTGCTACTATCATTGCAATCCATATCTGGTATTCATTTCATACTATCAAACTCATTTTGGACCCTCTCTTACAGATAATCC
>JAOVVB010063005.1:0-14265 GCA_028570985.1 Heterobranchus longifilis | reverse complement strand
ATAATAAGGGGAACAGGGAGGGGGTGGGGGGTATAAATCACAATACCATGTATCTCTGTCCTCATCTCTGGCATTTCCTTCTGCAGGACTTACTTTTACATTACCATAACATCTGATTTTACTGCTTCACTATGATCAACCAGCTATACCTCTCAACATACGTCATGCTAATGGAATGATTAATGTATACACAATACGTAGAGTAGAGTGACTTGAATTTCCCAGGTGCACTATGAAACGGGGGGTTGGTGTCATTACGATGTTGTCCACATTTCCCTAACCTAATGTATATTTCTTAAGTATTACTCTAATTTTAAATTACATTTACTAACAACAACTTTTGGTGTATAGTAGCCTTCCTGTCTATAAAGAATGACAAAATACAAGACTTCTTCCCAAAGACAATCATTGGAAAAGGAACAGCTGTAAAATAGTGAATACATTTTTCTTCTTTCTCCTAAAATTGTGAAACTGAATTCTCAATTACATTTCAAGGGAAAGACTTTTTTTTTTAGTTTGTCTTTGACGTATCACAAATAGATTTCCAATCAAAGTCTGTGTAAGTCCATGTCAGGAGGAGTTCATGGTGGATGCGTCAAACAAACACAAGAGGCTTTCACCGAGGAGGCCGCTGTTCATGTCCCGTGTGAAACCAAAAGTCGACTTGTTTTGACTTGTTTTAACTACTTACTTAACTCACGTGACGTGTAACGTACTTAACTCACGTAACATACTTATTTTACCCAAACCATGATTTTTTTCCTAACCAAGTTTTGTCTTAATTCACGTTAACTACGTGATTAAAACTGTGACCGTTTCTCAACGTGCACCTGTTGCTGGAAAATATTTTGTTGTATGGCAAAGTATGTTTTGGGAGAGTGTTGGGAGTTCAGTGTGATTTCCAGGTCTGCTTGCTCAGCTGCCTCAAGGTTTTGTCCTCGATGGCCACCTACATATTCCTCAACTGACTGTAAAACACAGATGGAGATGGGACTTTACATTTCATGTTGTCACATGTTGTAATTTGTTGTAATTAGCGATGAATTAAACAACCTGGCCGGATTCTTCTGTCAGAGAGAATACATACGATGATAATTAATGATGCTTATGCATTGACATGAATCATTTGTGTTCATTAAATGTAATACATTGATAGTGATTACACAGAACACAAATTATTTAGTGAAATGTGTAACTTTGACAGGTTACACAGGATTAAGACATTAAAACCTGGTTTATAATTTATGATACAACATTTTTAACTGGCTTTTTTTAAGCAAGTGTGCGTTATTTATTCACTAACATCCTGATGGTTCACAGCAGATTTTGGTCTTCAATTAGATGACTCATAGCTCAGTATAACTCCAGGAAACATGGCTACCCGACCCGTACATGAATAAAAATTATGAAACTGAGAGGCGATCAATTCACAATGCCAGTGCACTCCCAGTGAGGTCATATATTGGACTGTGAATCTGAAATGTCAAGGTAGATGATTTGTTTAGTTACTGACTTTCTAGTCTTGCATAGCCAGACCATACGGTAATGTCTGGCTCCAGTGCATGCTCTTGTATCGGGGAAAATCGTGCTATTGTGCCTCTGAAAATGCTGTTTATATTATATATAAACATATAAATATTATTCAAAACTTGCCATTTTCAGCATGTAGGTTGACAGCTCAAACAAACACAGGACTTTCACCAAGGAGACGTGTCCTGTTTGAAAATAAAAGTAAATGTTATATCCGTTATTTTAACTTCACGTAACAAACAGATCTACGTCACGTGTGTAATTACGTCATGTACGTATGCACGGAAGTGAAGTACTGTAACAAATTTACTGTTTTTAACCGAAACCACGATCTTTTGCTAACCCTAACCAAGTAGTTTTACTGCCTAATCCAAACTAACATTAACAACATGTTTGAGGACAGAAAATGCTCCCGTGGGTCGAATTTCCTGCCACTGCTAGTGGTGCTAAAACACTCCGATGGGTTGTATTCAAGGGGAGGGACAAGGGACCTATGTGGTCGTATGGTTTGGAGGACTTGTTGGTTTTATATCAGTATAACTAAATGGAAAATTTCCAAGATTTAAAACATTGTAAATGTATTACACTGATTACTGAGGTGCTCAGATATTTAAAGCAGATCTGTTTGGGGGCTTTGACTATATACTACATCCTGTCAGTGTGACATGGAGAATCTGAGAGGTTTGAGTGGAGGAGGGAGGAGTCTGTCAGTAACTGATCCCAGTTTACTGCAGAGATGAAACCAGCTGTAGATCTCAGATCACTGGAGTTTGAACTGCCTGGGACATTTACAAAATATAATATTACAAGATACATTCCACATCATATGACAATATATGATAAATTATGTTTCAACTTGTTTAAAAATGTGTTGAAGCTTCGCTGACGAAAAACACTGCTTGGCATATTTCGTATATATTTGGGAACTTTTATCTCCCAGAGAATTTAAAATAAACTATTCTGGGTTTAAACAATGCTTGGTCAAACTACATAACCTTGTAAAAGTTGAGCCACCCTGCAGCTTTATGTCTGTAACAGTGATTAGCATTCTATTCAGTGAGTTGTTTTAGTTATTTATCTGAAAACTGGTAACACTTTCTATGCAGACATGGAGAATGATTGGACAATAGCCTTGTGTTAAGCCTCCTCGTGTTGCTGCTCTGTAGGGCAGGGGGAGGAAAGCAGGTGTGGATTTTCCACAGCATGCTGGCACAGATCCCAGGCCGGCTGCTCGGCTCAATCAGGCCAGAAGATGCGGTCCATGTTAGGGAAGAGTAGGAATCTGGATGACTAGCTTCACCGAGCCATCCTGCTCAGCTGTGATGTCCAGAGTGCAGATGAAACTGCGGAGTTATATGTTGCCATGGTGAGAGCAGGTGGAGTTGGAGGAGGTAACTGGTTGAGTATGAGAGGTGGAGCTTTGCCTGATAGTTACAGTACTCAGACAGGATGGATCACTGTCAAACAGACTAGTGCCTGAAGCTTGCTTGACAGAGGAAAGAGAAATATATCAGTGAAGATGTGCTGCTGGAAACAACAGTGGGAGTCCCTAGCGATTTCCAAGTTATTCAGATGCAGTCATAAGTACTGTAGAGGCGGGTGCGTTCATGCATGAGTCTACCCCATGCAGGACCTCACCTGGCAAACATGGCACAGGATATGTGACTTCACTTCTGTGCATAGATGACGGAGGCAATTAAGCAAGCCATGCAGAACTTGACATAGTTCCATAGCTCCTGCCCACCCTAAAGTCACTTTGTCAGTCTAAATACTGTTGCATGACTTCCTGCTTTGCTCCCGCCATATTTCCAACAGCCTCTAGAGGGTGCCACCGAACAACAAAATGTAAATATGGGTCATAATTGCTGCATGTACATACAACCTATTGGGGTGTTTTTGGGGGAGGACAGTCTCCAAAATTTCATGTAAATCCATTCTGTAGTTGTTGAGATATTTCAGTCTGGACCAGAGTGGTGGACCGAACGTCCAAAAAAATCCAATGACTAGTAGAAATGTCTACATATGTCTACATATCTTCACTCATCTCTGCAAGCCAAAATGAGACAGATGTTTTGGATCGTACAGGTGTTGCTTTTAATGTGTCCCCCTGTAGGCATAAGACACTGATATGGAGATTAAGTGATACTGTTAAGTTCATGCATCATCTTAAATTGAGTAGAAGTGAAGGCTGGTTGATGTGCTTTCAGCTTGAATCCCAGCCGGAGCCGGCCAAATGGAGCTGGGCGTTGAGATACGGCAATCTACTTTGCTCTGGGTGATCACCTGACTATCACTTCATCACCCTGACTGAACTACACTAGTTTGATGTGGCTCATTCAGTTTTAACGACCAGCGAAAATGACAGCAATCGTACGGGTAATCCAGAGGTAGTGACTGAAAAGGTTGAAGTAATTAAAATAATGGGCTATGTGAGTTGTCCGTGTAACAGCCATATACTGATATAATAAACCTTTTCATGGTTTAGCAAAGCATTACTTCAGATCAGTAAAGTGTTCGCTGAACATTAAGAGCCATTATTTTCAAGACAAAGCAAAATAATTTACGAGAGCTGTACAGTCATGTGAGGCCTAACCCTGAGTTCAGTATCTTTCTCTAAATAAAAGCATACACCTTCAAAATAATAATCTTGATAGTCGTTATAGAGTTTGTGTCATTTATTTCTGTGTCACAATAGCAAAAGGAGATGCATCATATTATTTAGCAGGACTTCATGGAAAATAGAGTTTTACTCACAGTCGGTAACCCATAGTCTTAACACCTGACTATCTGGATTGCGTTATCCATTCAGGATATAAAAGAGAGGTTTCTCCATCAGCAATATAAAGCCTTCTGCTTCAGTTTGTCTGTTAGAGGAAATCATTTTGCATTTGACAAGTACTGCAACATAAAGGTTAAGCTTGGGGATTTTACAGTGGTCTTGACATATTAGATGTTCCTGAAGTCTGTTAATGCAAGGAAGTTCTCTACTGTCTCAGTATTTTATTCATAAGGTACCTTCTCTATCTTTTTTATTATATGATAGTTATCTTTTTTAGCTCAACTGTGAGATTACAGTGTTGTGTGTCTCATGTACATCAAAATGTGACACTGGGGCATTATTCGTTGATTGCATTAGCTTATTCTCATGAAACAAGAAACCAAATGATTTGCTTCGGATGGTTATTTCAATTTTCACACTTTTGGCTTAACCTTCAAGTGTAGTCGAGCCCTGCCTCCTTATGGCAGCCAATCCATGTAGTACATCACAGGAAAGAGTGATAGTTTTGATATTTCCGTTACTTCACAAAGGTCGATAACTCAGATTGAAATATTTAATAGTCCTTATCATGAACAATGAATCGAATCAAATTCAACTTTGCAGAGCCACAGAATGAAAAAGTATGCCTTGGTGTGGGGAAAAGGTCAGGCTGATGTGTTTCACTGTTGAATACAAGGCGGTAACCAACAGTGACAAGAAGCGTTCAAAGAAACAGGTATTTATGGAGAAAAAGACAGGATGGCTCACTTTTCGTTTTCAAGCTAGATGTCAGCTGCACTTCAGTGTTGCATGACTAATCGTGCCACTGCAGTAAACGTGGAATGATCATTTGTGACTTTCAACATAAAACTAATCAAGCACATCATTTTGCCACTATTATGCCATGCTCTTGAAAACAGCCTTGTAATCCATTTTAACTACTATCTTAAAGGTATCTCACTAAGGATTTTGCAAAATGACTGTCGACAGCAGATAACCCATAGTGTTGCTATACCTGCATATTCAGCTCCCATGTTTGTACACAGTGTACAAATGTTCACCTTGGGGGCCAAATATTGTACTTGTTCAATGTCTCTTTGACATCTTGTCTCCCCCTTGACATACCACTACACAAGTATCAATTATGTTGCTGCAACTACTGGCTCCCATCCCCAACACACACTCAGAAAAAGATCTAGCACCAACAATGTCAGGATAATCTAACCAATCTGTCAGTGAAGTAAAGGGGTCAGAAATCAAAAAGTCCTATTGGAATCAATCTCCAGCCTGTTGTGCAGCCACCAGCCCCGAAGCTGCAGTTGCTGTGATGCACAACTTCCATCAGTCTCCAGCGGAATGGAAAAAGGGCCACATGTTGTTAAAGAAATGGACTAAGACGGGGCTGTCAGGAGTCCTGAGGAGGGAGTCACTCTTCTTATTACCCAGGTAGGAGGGCTTGGCCCATCTGGCAGGAGACCTGACTTTTAGCCACCACAGCTTTTCCACGTCCTGTCTATGCATTCTATCACAGTGACTTCTCTCTGTCTCACTCCTCCCCCTCTCTCTTCCACCTCTGTCTTTTTCCATCTCTCCCATGGCAATTGATCTCCTTTTCTTGTCTCTTTTCCCTGCAGCTGCCACTGCCCTACTATGAGGGTATGTTTAATTAGAACGGGTGATGAATGGTCTCCTGTCCTGTCTCAGAAAAGAAGCATGAGAGAGAGAGAGAGAGAGAGAGAGAGAGAGAGAGACTTTTCAGTCTTTATACTTCCAGAGCTGTTCCTCTGAACGTGTAATATTGACGTGAATGGGTTTACATTTGAAAGCCCTGTGCGACTACATACAAAATGACACACGCAAATCAAAAAAAGCATTGTTATACAATACACGTTGACTGTTATTTGTCTTTGGTGGTGACATAGTATACTGTGCATAACTGCTTAGCTCTGTCACGAGGTAGAGTTTGCACATATCTTCTCTCCGTATCTGCATGGATTATCTCCCGGGGCTCTGGTTTCTTCTCACAGTGTCTTTTCAGGTAAATCCTAAACTCTTAAGTTTGAGATAGGCAGGTGACCTGTGGACCCCTCGGCTCTAGCCCTCTGTGACCCTGCAGCGGATGGTCCGACATCTCTGAATATCTTAAACTCTCTCAAAGTGCCTCATTTCTCAAGCCACTGTTTGAATCTTTCAGAAATAAATGTCGACCCGGTATACCCATTGCTTTTCCACTGTAGTGTGTCGTATCATGGCTGCAACTCCTTGGAAAGGGCCACCTCGTAACCCCTCTCAAAACTTTTACATTTTGGCAGCAAACCTCAAGGGAGGCAGGGCAGAGAGAAGAGCAGTAAAACTGAGCAGCCTGTATCACACTGATGTGACTGGACTTGAATTTGAAATTCTGTAGCCCCTTAAGTCCTGACAGTGGTTTACATGTGCAGAAAATTGTAATTTTTGAGCCGTAAGCTGTTTTGAAGAATGCATGAAAATATTGTCCAAATTAACCAGGTGGCTTACACTCTGAATATAAAACACCCTGTTGAACTGCTTGCCCTTCTCCCACACTATGCTGGTCAGTGTGTGGAAAGATCTTACTATTTAATTTTCACTTTTGGTTTTGCTGCCTGTACAGTACAAACTCAGACATGATGGCAGTTAATTAGACAAAACTACAAGCTTAAAAACAGATGGCAGACCTCTCGTGATCCTCGTGAAGCCATAAAAAAACAAATCCAGTTCAACACCTTGCTCCCCTAGATTACTTATACACATTCAAAACATGTCACACATTCAGATAAAAAACAAAGTGAATTATTGACTTGCTTTATTTGAATTAATGTGATTTATTCTTGCAGCCCGTCGTGTTTACTCTGAGTGATGCTTTTGTGTCTTGGCATTAATGGAGTGGCAGTCAGGTGCTGCCTGTGAATGTTTACATTCACCTCAGTTCATATTTGAATACTGACTTCGTATGCACTCACACCACATCTAAATTTCATTTTACTTTCCATCCCTTAGAGCTGACTAGTACAACCAAACTCCTCTGCGGGTGACTGCGGTGCAGGGTCGGGGTGACATTACAGCAGCTGGGAGCCTTGCTCAAGGTTAAGTGAATGGCACCGGTATTGGTAAGCATTACTCGAGCACTCCCTCTGCCCACATTTTTGCAGCCAACACAAGTCAACCTTCTCATGCCTAATCCCAACGCTAACACTCTCTGCTCACTCACATTTGAACCAGGGTTATCCAGTTGGGGAATTGCTTGCTGCACCATCACCAGATTATTTCTTAGTAACAAATAAATAAATTCATAAAACAAGTATGTCATTTTACTTTAATACTTTGCAGAAACTGTTTATACTATTCATGTAATTCATAATTGTAAGTTAATGAGCCTTCAGTATAAACACATTCTGTGATGGGGTTTGAGAGTTTACTCTATAGCATAAAACTCCACCCTGTCCTTTTAAGAAACTGATGATTTATGGATGCTATTTGTTAAAAATAGTGAACAGATGCTCCTTATCTCTAAGGGCACAAGTGCTTTGGATTATTATCAAGTGCATTTAAACATTTAATAAGCTAGGCAGTTGAAAAAGCCATGTCTATTCTCCTCATAAATAGAAACATATCTGCTCATACTGTAGATCCACTGAAGTCTCTCCCAGCCAGCATTTGACAGCTGGTAATGTGAGAGTTCAGCAGCAACACAAATAAGCAATCATTTTACGCAGCTTTCAAAGTGTTTTTAAATTGCATCAATATTTAGGTTTGGATTTGCATGTAGCATCTGCAGCTGTCAACTGCCAGTTTTGATTTCGGTGCTATATGTACATAAAGATTGCTGTTATTTAAGTATATTACACAGCCTTGTTGAATATGATTGGTCAATCACAACATTCTGAGGTCTGTTATTTCCAAAGAGCTGAGTGTCATCAAGTATAGCAGACTGTTGCTATAGCAGACCGTTGCCATGTAAAATAGACTGTTGCTATGGGCGCTGAAAAAGATGGAGGAGCAAGGCCTGTACAAAGATCCTGTCCATTAGAGAGACATTAGACATGAACAGAAGACTTTCAAAAGTCAGAAACTTTTTGATAATATTACAATGATGGTATGAATTAGGTTTTTTTTTATCCAGAATATTCAATGTTTGTTTATATAGTTTGTGAAGTGGCACAAGTTGTGGCACAGTATGAGAGATGAGATAATATCATAGAGTGCATAAACTGTTTTGTGGCATCTGTACTCGAATGAATTTAAACTGACCTAGGTTACGTTTGACAGTCCCCGCAGTTTTTTAATGTGTTTTTTTAAAAGTGCGGTTGCTATTAATGATAACACCTAAATATTTTACATAACAAAGGTTTAATTGTTAGCTTGCTTCAGACACACTCCATTAGAGGCAATCAATCGCTCACTCAATTATAGACCCCCAAATATAGACTGCGTTTCAGACGCTTCTCTGTGATTGCCACGGTATCAATAATGATATGTTCAGAGGTACATGACATGCATGAGGCCCGCTCACCATCCTCTCCTCTGCTTTTAACCCTTTCAATCCAGGAAAGCAACTTAAACTACTGTGAACCAGTGTCTCTATTAGTACTGCTTTAAAAAAAACCTACACGTGTTGTTGTATATCATGCCCGGACACGTGTCAATAAACATGACTATGGCTTAGCTGTTGTTTCAGAACAATGGACATCGCTGTTTGTTGTGTGTAGGGGGTGCGAGTTTAGGTGCGGTGCTGTCCGTATTACTGAAACAGAGCGGAGGAGATCGATAGACAGACAGAACATGTCATTTAGTTCAGTTTCTCAGCCTGCTTGCTTCTCATGGTTGTAAATATAACTTTCAGTCCTAATTTAATTCCCCCAATCCACAGACAGAAGGGAAACCACAGGGGTGGAGACACAGTCAATGAGAGAGAGAGAGAGAGGGGGGGGTTTGCTGCCATTTCTGTGTGCCTCCTCCTGCTGATTTTAACAGATAATTGTTCATAAATTCCAGAAATTATTTAGGGCTCTGATAATACTTTCTTATGTGAGTGCTCTGATTAATAAATGTTCTTTTCATTTAGCCCTGTTGAGGCTATCGCCAAGATGCTGAGGTGATTTATTCATTCACACTAAGGAGATTGATTGAAAGCATATGTTATTATTATTATTTTTTAACAGTATTATTAATAGGCAGATATTTATATGCAAAGAGGCTATACATCATGATTTATTGTGAGAAACCGAACAATTCTCAAAAGCCAATAGAACAGCTTCAGCCACATTTCGATCCGATGATGAATAATGATGACGTTTGTAAGCTTCGGATGATAAGAAAGTGAGGCGCCTGTCATGTAACAGCTGGTGATATAATGGTGGTTTATCCCTCTTCATCCAAGCAAGGCATCTCATCCCTCATTCAACACTTCAGCTTGCACAGTACATGGCCACACTAATTCCACTCCAACCAACATGCACACAGATGTGCACAGCCCTCCCTCCTGGGGTGATTGAAATGAATGGCCAAACCTGGGAGCATGAGAGAGAACAGGTCTGAAAGATTTACTGTCCCTCGAGCTGCCATAATTCTCTGCCTCTCTCTGCGTCCTCTGCTGCTATGGTGATGAAGGCATGATGAGAAGAAGCCTCTTTTTCATCTCTCTCCCATCAACAGAGTATTACCCTCAGCTTTTTCTGCGGCCATAAAGCCTACCTATAGGTTCCTCTGCTGGATTTGACTGCTGACTACTGATTTATTCAGAATCTAAGCTGTTGCGCCATTGAATTGTATTGACTTGTAGTATATTACAGCATGCATGATGTGGCATTTATTGGAAAATCTGAGCCATGATCAGTCGTAGATTAGCTATGCATTCTTTGACCTGGCAGTTTGCTCATTATTCATCATAATATACAGTAGATATACATAGCATTTCATCTTGAATGAAAATCGTCAATATGTACTTAACCCACCTGTCCAACAGGGGGTTATGTTGCGTTCAAGACACCTCGGAACTCGGAGAAAAACTTAGCTCCGACCTGTAAAAAAAAAACTAATTGAACGGTTCTCCAACTCAAATAATAAAAGAGCTATAAACACACTAATGTATGAGCATTAAATTAAAAAAACAGAGCATGCCAGGCTGCTTACAAGGGATCGAGTCCTCATCAACAAAGCTACTCACATACAGATGAACACAATATGGATTAGTGATGAATCACCCTCATGCATGAATCATATATCAATAATAGCCACATTTTACACATGATGGTGAAGATACAGAAAAATAGAAATGCATGGCAAAAATAGCATATATTTTAGAGGTTATAAATGAACCAAATTGCTGTGAAAGGCTCAATAAACGTCCCGTTCAGTCAGAAATAACTGGCTTTACTCACGGCTCATCAGAGACGTGCCCCTCGCAACAGCGCAGTTGCACATTTCGTCACAAGAGGGCACTTCGACCAATAGTGTAACTTCATCACTCAGTCAGTCAGCGACAGACTTTCCCATTTATAGGGCTGGTCCTGCTGTCCAGCCAAAAATTTAATTTGAGGTGGAATTGTGAACGTACCTATAGACATTTTGTTATAACGATATTTATCCAGGCTGCATGGCGCATAAACACACGAGTTGGGACTGTTCAATTTTCTGGTGCATCTGACAGCAGTATTGGCGGGTCAACCCAGCCTCCTTTGTTGTCCTCCTCATTGACAGGGAGGTTACTTGGGATGCATTGCTGGAGTCTGACAGCTGTCTGCTCCCTGACACCTTTCGGCATGCTGTTCTCCCAGAGGTACCTGGAGGTGCCAAGGATGTGCACTGCACATCTGTCTATCAGGGAGAATGGAGCGGATGGAACATGCACCAGGCTAGCAGTTTGAAGTGATGGACATACTGTACATGTAGGTGTGGGACAGTGGAGGTGTGTGAGGCTTTGTTGGATGTTGCAATGTGAGAAATTCACAGGCCTGATCGAGGTGATTTTCATGTTTCAAAGGTGCACTCCACGAGATTTGTTCAGTGCGGTGTAATAGATTGAATGTATTCATTGCAGTGATTCAATTTAAAGTGTAAAGAACTTGATGACTTGTGCAAGTGATGCAAGCTCGCTATTTGAATAATGGGAATAAGTGGTCTTCGGGGATATCAGTGGTGCAGAGTAAAGAACACATTTTCAAATGAAGCTGTGTAAAATGCTGTGTCCAATTAATTCCCAGGGTCCACTTATGCTCCTGGATATGTATGTGAATTTGTAATTCACTGTATAAGCATATTACATATATCTATGATGGACCTTTTAATTAATGTAGCATATAATGTCAAAAGTGGCTGATTCATTTCCAGGCTGGACATTAAAAGCTTCCCATGCTGGATTACTAAATGTCATTTGATACTAAAGCTCTGCATTGCCATACGTTTCCGAATACATATGTCGTATTGATGAACATGACAATGATGTCAACAGTAAAACAGCCAGTATGCTATTTTCTGCAGATGCACTGAATCATTGAAGCATTCAGGAGGTGTGAGTGAATATCCACAAGTCGAGTACAGCCTGTCAAAGCTGTAACAACTTGTCTTCCCTGTCAGCATTTGTTGGTGTGTTGTGGAGAAGTGTATTGAGAGTAGAAGTATACTGTTGCTGCCGAAAGACTGGCTTTCCGAAGCCCCCTTTAGATCATTTATATGTCGGGGAAAGGGTGTGCATTCTACCCTGAGGTGGTTGTTTTGAGGATTGAACATGCTGATGTGGGGCAGGACTGAGTCATTTGTTCCTCAACTGTCCGGGCGCTCGGATCCCTTTACAGTACCACAGCTTTAGCAGTTGGCAGGGGTGGAAATATAGACTGTTGTTGCACTGGGGCCCATGGGGTGGGGGTGAAGAGAGGGGTGTAGAGAGAGCTGGCCCTCCATCAAAGTGTTGAGCAGAGGATGGGCCCTTTCGAGGGATTCAGTTTGTCACCTTGGAATTACGCCTGTTTCAAAGAAGAACTCGTGTTAAATTGGATATGGTGCCATACATGCACTCGAAAAGGCAAATCCCTCTCCATCATGGTTTTCTTTTTTTTTTTTTTGGTAAAATAGTCAGTAGCAATCTACAACAACATGATATGCTTTATTCTACATAAACTATAAATAAAAAAAAAATTAAATGAATAATTTCTCATTTTTTTGGTATTTTTATGCACAGATGATGATTGCTAGGTAATATGTATGTTGATGAGATGATATACGGCAGCAAGTTTCGGTGCAAAATCTGTCAAGACTGACGTGTGTGCATGCGTGCGTGTGTTTCATAACTATACAACATATCAATCCAATCCATCAAAGAAGAAAAAATGCAAAACATTGTAGCACACTAAAAAAAATCAAAATGGGAACCAAATTGCAAGCAAACATGCACAAATTCAAAATGTTCCTTGTTTTCCTCATTATCAGATCAGATTGAGCAACATTTAGGGACAGATTTATTGATTTGCATGAGCAATATGAGGTTATCAGTATGATTTATTTTTGTCCAGGGGCAGAAAAAGATTGGATCTTTGTTTATATGCTTAAAACAACATGTTTAGGTTTTACTGACAATGGAGAAAAGAAACCAAGTGACTGATAACTCTTTAAACATTCATATGGCATGTGAGAGTTGTATTAAGACTTTAACTACAGTATAGAGGTGATAGATGAGAAAATGTTCACGAGTTACATTTGGAAAGGCCATATGGGTCATTTTGGAAAGCACTGGCAAATAATTTAGTTTGTCATTTAGGTATGAGGACCTATGACCTATTTATGTGTAGTATGGAGTTTCTAACCAATGTTTTTTTTTTAAAAAAGTGATTATTTGCGCAAAGACATTTATTGCACCTTTAAACTGTATATTGCTATTAATAAATTGTAAACTGCCAAGTGGTGTAAATGTGTGTTTGTTTACTGTTATTACAGCCCAACTACTATCCCACAGTGTGAGAGTGAAGACTAAATGTTTTGTGAACAGATTATCATGAACCATTTTTATCCCACCACAGCGGTAAAAGACATTAATTCCATTTTACTTAACTTGAAATGTACCAAATTGCCAGTCAGCGCTACAAGGCCTCTCTGAGAGCTAACCTTGCTCCGAGCAGGCTCAGCTTATATACATCTTATTTCTATTAGGGCCTGTGAAACCCGGGCAGTGTTTTAAAGGGGGGATTTGTGCGGCTTTCAGCAACTCATCACCCTGAGAAGCCCAATAATCCATGTTGTTTATCCAAAGAGGACTTTTGGCACAACCTCCCACGGGGTTGCAAAGCTAATGCAAGAGCTGGAGCATTATTCTGTAAGCTGATATGTTTCGCTCTTTTATTTTTTTCCCCCTAGTGGTGTAAATAACCCAATTATGCTAATAGGTGTACCTTTGGAAGCATACATTGTAGGCTCAACATCTCTGTTTTTGTGACTGCCACATACATTATCCCTCAAAAGTGAAAGCCCACTTATTTATTCTCACTCTGCACAGATGCACATACAGTAACAAAAGTAAGCACCACATCCATATTAATTCATCTAAAAGCTTTCCCACATTGCATAGAGACAATAACCATAATTGAAGGGAAGACACTACAGGCAAAACATCATTTTTTTCAATTTTGGCATATTTTGCTTTCATAACATGTCTTCTTTCAGACTAGGCAAAGCACATTTCAGCAACAAGGCAATGCAAAGTGCTTTACACAAAACATTAAAGGACATTTCAAAAACAGTTAAAGACAGTAATTTAAAGAATGGAAAATAAATAAATAAAAAACAAGCTGAGATAGATAAAATACTATCTAATAATACAAATGACAGTGCGGTGTGAGAGATTACAGTGCAGTGAAAGAATCCAAAATACACATTTAGGTGTTTATCTTACTACACTTTGTCTATTTGTGTCTGTAGATTTCTCCTAAATTCACCAAAAGTTAGCATTAGATAATGCCTAATTTGCATAT
>JAOVVB010062980.1:0-14266 GCA_028570985.1 Heterobranchus longifilis | reverse complement strand
CTCTCACCTCACTGACACACGCACTACAGCAAACTACACATCAGACTGCTGACTGCAGCTCACACACACTCACACACACACACACACACACACACACACACACACTGAGAAAAGAAGCTACAGCACATTTAGAAGTCTTAATAACCTGGAACAGTGTGACATTGTAGAGCACCTGGTGTCCGTTGTTCCAGGTGTACAGGACCCTCTCCCTGGGGTTGTAGTCCATCATGGAGATGTGGGAGTATTGATTGTGGAAGGGGATGTCTGTGTACTCATAGCTTGATGTGTTGGTGTAGTAGGCAAAGTAGATCTTGGCACCAGCCAGGTGGGAGTTGGTGACATAAAGTGTACCGCAGATCATGAAAGACTCTCCAGCACTGCGCTTGGGAAAGCCCGTGTCCCAAGTCTGCAGCACTTCCAGACTCTGGGGCTCCAGGCGGCTGATGACAATGTTCCCAGCATTGGGGATGGTGGTGTAAACGGCCCACAGGCCATTCTCATCCGCCATCAGGTCGATGTCAGAGGAGCCGCCCCACGAGTAAGGAAAGGTGTTGTTGTAGCCGGCCCCGCTCAGGCTGCGCTGCACCAGCACGCTCCGAGAACGGAAGTGGTACTTGATGATGATGTTGCTCTGGTACTTGTTGTAGTACAGCGAGCCGTTGTAGACCACGTGACCGGTGCCTGCCCAGGGGTGAGGCAGCAAGTGCTGCACAAAGTTCTGGCCCTTCATGAAATCATTCATCGTGCGGTATTCCAGGACACGCCGGCCCTTGAAGTAACCATCCATGGACCACACCTGTGGAGAGAGAAGAAAAATGAATCCCATTGGGAAGAGGGGGCAAACTAAAGGCGATAATGAGAAGATCTAGAGGTTATATGAGAATATTGTTATACATGACACACCTCTCTGCAAGAACACTTTAAGCAGTGTTTCATTATAGCCGGGGGCGATGCCCGGAGCAAAGTAAGCGTGTTGTGTGTAAGAGGTGAATCTCTACTTGTGCATACCCGAATGTGTGTGCAGAACTATTGATCTCCCCCTCGTGTGGGAGTGAAGACGTTGCCTGTGCTTTGCAGTCAACCACTGCTAGTGCTCCCTGGCCTTTCCAGTCCACATTTACAGAAAATCAATCCATTTAGCAGCTCTATCTTTTTCCTCAAGCACTCTCAGCGGATCTCTCCACTGACATGGCCCCTCTCAGGCTGCGTCTCCCGCCATCTCATTCCCTCAATGCTTCCGCAGAGGCACAATTCAGCTTTTAATTGATTCGATTAATCTGCAGTTGTCTGAGATATTTATTTTGTCCTTAACATATCAAGGAGAGCTTTTGCGTGTTTTCCTCCTCTTTCTCTCTTTTCCTGCTCTCGCCTGCTTCCCAGGTGGAGAACAGGCTCTTTTCTTCAATAACAATTCCAGTGTGGTGAGATGTAGTGTATGGGAGGAGCCGGGGGAGGTGAGGTACAGCAGCTGAATTATGGAGAAGGGGAGATTATGGAGCATTAAGCATTGTTTCTCCCCTGCCTGCTAAATGAGTCCCGAGAGCTGAGCCAAGCCGAAGCTCTGGCACATTTAGACCACGATGGCTCCGCTCTGTTCGGCTCCTCATGGACAACGACGTTTCCCCCAAATATGATTATCGTGATTGGTGCGGGTGTTGATGTGATATTGTTGATGTATCTGGCTATTAATATAATCAGTGATTGATCTAAAGAGTCTAATGTGATCTCAGCAAGTAAGGTGATTAAAGACAAAGATCAGGACATTCAATCACAGAAATTGACCTTCTCTGTTGGCAATATCTATCTCGCCTATGATTCAGAGTGGGGATGAAAAAGGCCATCGTCATATCTCCTCTTAAACTTCATCAGTTTCCATCCTACGGAGAGATAATAATCCACTCTTCACAAAAAAAAATGGATTCATTGCGATTCTCTGGAAAGGTTATGTCTCGATGCAGAAAGACAATAATCGGAAATTTAAAAACATGATTCTCGACATTATGGTCGCCTGTAACTATTTTGCAAGACTGGGCTGCACATTCCTTACGGCTGAACCAATGGGATGGTGAAACATAACAGACATAAACATGTGTGTCGTATTTTAGGGCTGTGCTCAAAAAATCAATATGGCAATATATTGTGACATATACTCCTTGCTGATAAACATATAAATGTAGATGCTACTGTATCGATACAGCAGTAAATGCTGTGATGGCAGTTTTGAAAAAGAAACATCAATAAAGTCATTATGGAAGCAAAGGCCAATCCACATTACACAGCACGTCTCAATTCACAACATATGTTCAAATGTACAAATATTTTATTTGCATTGATTAGAAACTGGATATTTTATTTGACTTTTAAGATATCTGTGGGCCTGAATTTGAAGTGTTTTAAGTTATGTGATCGCTGTTGTACAGAATAAAAATAACAGCTGTTGCAGTAAATTCTGCCCTCTGTATCGTGATGAGTGTCGTATCGTGAGGCTGTAGGTTTTGGGGAGGATGGCTGAGCGTGAGCAACCACAGATGGATACAATCCGTCCTTAAGGGACAGTCTTTCTATCATTGAGTAAACAGACGACCTCACACAAAGTGGAGATTTAATATTATATTCAATGCATAACAATAACAGTACACACCAACTGATAAATTGTACAGCTAATCCAAATAGATAACTGCAGGACGTTTGTGTAAAATGAGCAATTTGGATGAATTTTGAGCAGATTGTTTTCTTTGAATATTGCTTTGTTATTTTTAATCGTCGTAGCCCTCTGAATCAGAATCGACTCGTGAGGCGCCTCGAGATTCCCTCCCCTATCCACCACCGCCACTCACCGGGCTCCACAATTCCTCTTAATTTTCTCCCTCACTTGTGCCTTTTTCCACCTGCTTCTTAACCATGTATCTGCCCAAATGAAACCACATGTCATCTCTAATCAGCTGACGCCATTACTATATCATCTGGGTCCACAGCATCTCGGCACACTCGTGGTAATTACCTCGGTGATTTAGAAAACTTTAGCCAAAACAACTCATTCATTTCTCCACTGATGATGAAGCGATCAATCAGCTGGAGTTGCAGTGACAGAGGTAGACAGGGAGAAGGAAAAGGGATGCTATCCATCAGTGACTCAGCTTTGCATCACCATTTCTCTCTCCGTCTCTCCTCCAGAGCTCATGAGGAGTCCTACTCGGGCAAAACAGTCAATCAGTCACTGAAGTATCGTGCAGTGTTGCTCTGAGAGATTTTCTTTCCACTGACAGAGTTTTTTGACAATGACTTTGGTTGTACTTTATCATCTATGTTTGCTGAAGTAGGTAGCAGGGATTAAAGTATTTTTTTTTTTCCTGGGGTGAGCATAGAAGCAGATCAAGACTTACTCTGTTGTCTGAGCTGGGGATCATGGTATCGGTCATCCAGGAGCCGAACCTCGACCCTGATGCACGTACTGTGATGGGATTACTGACGCCAGTCAGCTTCCCACAGCCTGGAGGTCAATCAAGAGAAAGAGGTAAGACGCCATACAAATGTATGTATGTATGTATGTAGGACATAAACATGTACACACTGTGGCACTGCGTATAAATCATAGACTGCACATAAAGATGGACAACGCGTCTCTACTTCCTCCCACTGTACAAAAATTAAGCCAAAATATCCTGGACATGGGCGCAGCCGGAGTCTGTGCAGTAGTGACTGGGCGGTGGAGCCGATTGATTTTCTAAACATAATATTTCTGTTTCCATTATTGTCTTAGTTTCCTTTTCTCTGCATTTGTTTACCTAGTTTTGTAAAGCACATCCTAATCTGGAAATACATATATATAAGTGTGTAATTGATATTTGTAATTAATATCTCCCTGCATGCAGTCATTTGCTTTATGCAAATGCTTAATGGAAGACAATAACAAACATTAATGACCTAAAGGCCAAACTTTAACTAACTGCAGTCTTTTCCTGTTAAGTCATCGCTTTATATATGTGGGATTTTGTTAAATCATCAGTAACACATTACATGAGAACACAATCAATAATTCATTCAGGCGTTCTAGGCCAATTTTTCTTAATTCATGTGGATAATTCAAACACAAACAAGAGTGGAATTGTTGCCTATGTACAACACACTTGACCATCGATGATCTTTAAATAATGAATTCCTTTCTGCATTGCTGTTGTCATACCTCTAATTGTTTAAGTGCTACAATGATATTTGAGAATGAATTTCAAATTAAACATTGATTACCCACCCACACACCCACACTCATTTGCATATACCTAGTTTCTGCATGCAGGAGTGGAGCCTGGTCTCCAGTAGCAGGACTCTCTGGCGCAGCTCCTCATAATCATAGGCCCCCATCTCTTCTTGGATGGCCATCAGCACCAAGGACAGATTCCTCACCTCCTCCCGAAGACGCAGGATCATCTTGGCATCCGTCTTGTACTGTTCCAGCACCGGCAGCAGGGGGAGCAGATCGGTCACCTTGTCTTTCAACTCCTAAGATAGCAATCCCAGAGAAAGACACATGGAAAAGCAAAAAAGCGGTGGAGAAGATTAAACCCCGGGAGAATATAGAACATGGGATGAGGTCGACCTCACAGTACAGGGGATTGTGTGCAGAGGAGCTAGCCCTTCAATCTTCAGTTGTTGCTTCTGATTTGTAGGTCATCTCTCAATCAGGAGCTCATATTGTAGCTCGGTATCGGTTCATCTGTTCAGCTTCTTAGCGCCTGGATTCATCATGAGATTCATAGTAGAACTGCACCAAAGTATAATTTACTGCCATGTCATGTATTACTGACATTTCTGATATACACATTGAAATTGGATTTCTTTTTCTTTGAGGACTAGAGGTCTTTTTTTTACCCCACACTCTTATCAGATGAACTCACATTCACAATATGTTTTCATACATTTTTACAATATTGTTGCAGTATTTTTTCATACAATTAAACTGTCACTGTTTAGGTTAGTTTGGTCAAGTTTGTATTTACTTGTCGCATACACTAGACGTTTAGCTATTTCAACCATCATTACTTTTAGATAACTATTTCAACTGCATATTCTTTACTTTTAGTTAGCTAACTATTTTAACTGTATATTAATTGTTTTTAGCTACTTTTTAATTATTTACACATTACTGTTTAGACTTCTCTGCTCACTTTAATTACTTTTCACACACTCTCAATTACAACTCATCGTGTTCAAGTAACGGCTAACTAATAGTAAAAAAAACCCAAAACATATATATATATATATTTTAATCAAATTATTATTATTATTTTCAAATTAGTTGAGCTACACTCCAAGTACCCCTGGCTGGGAATTACTGTCTTATCACTTCCTCTCTTATTATATTGTTATTATATTTACAGTATGCCATTTATAATTAAACATTTTCTTATTTGCCTGCTTTTTTGTTTCTGTATTGTTCAAGCTTCCACCCACGTGTTTGACTTGTGTGGTCTTCTTTGTATGATCTGTCAGTAGATTTATTTCCATTTACAATCCTTTGAGTGAATTAAAAGCCACTGAATTTACACAAAAATGCACGTCTGCTTACTGTCTCTGCTGGTTTGGGTGATTTCCACCTACAGTAAGGGAGCATGCATGGCGCTGCTGGGTGTATACTTGGTCTGTGACTCATGTGTTTAGGAGTGAAAAGAACAATGTGTCGTTAGGTAGGAGTGCAGGAAGCAGCAGGAGAGCTGGGCTGCCTGCTTAGAAGGTATGAGGCTCAAGAGAGAAATAGGTGTATCAATAAAGTGTGGCCGCCACAGGAGGGGCTGTTTCCTCCTTGTTAAGGTTTATCGTAAATCTGGTGATGGAGCAGCTCTCAGCCCTGTGGCGCCACATCATAAATCTCATTTTCCCCTTTTCAAGCCGCGAAAATTCGGTCTCGTTAATCTCCCACGCTCTGCCATTGGCAACTTTGAGCTGCACGCATTCATCAGCCAACCTGCTCTGGTCAAATCCTACTCTTAAAGACTTTTTTTTCTCTTTATTGGATTGCAGATTTGCATTCAGACAAGTCCTGGGATATAATGCTTACTATTCTGCATATTTTAGTAATCTCAGGCTTTATTGAGGAATTTGATAATTTCATAAACATCTTAATTTCCTCCATTGGACTTGCTTTCATAAAACACAGTGAAAGCAAAACAGCCATTCATGCTTCTCGCTGTGCTGAGGCAGGGTCCCAGTGGTGAAGCACACTTAGCATTTATCAAGTCATCTTTTAATCAAACTATTTTATGGTCCATCTAATATCTGTAAGGGTGTGAGAAATGTGGAGAAGGCCTGAGCAAGACAGCATGCTGACAGGAAGACAAAAGGACCTGCTGATAATGGCAGCTGAGCTTCAGCTTGTAGAGAGATAAGGTAGAGATAAATGTGAATATATGTCTGTTATCTACCGTAAGAGCAGACACCAGAATGTTAAGTATATCGAGGAAGAGAGAGGGGAGAGAGGAGAAAGTGGGGGAATACAGAAAAAAACACTTCTCTTCTAGGTCCAGGAGTTTAATAATTCAGGAACATGTGAATTTGCTCAAATGTCCTCTGCGCATGACTCAGATTTGGAATTGAATTCGTGTACCTATGTCTATCAAGGGTCATGCAAAGTTTTATTGTCTGTGAAGATTGAAAGAGATTGTAACACAAACTCAACGGAGAGCAATGCCCCACAATAGTTTCTTCATTCACTTGAGAATAATAACACATATGCACACTGCTGTACAGGTGGTGACAGACAGCCAATTACCTGAAAGCCCTTTGGATTGAGACTGCGGGGATTTTCAGAGGCCACCTTCAGCTTTCCATCCACCACTTTCATTAGGCTCTCGGTGTTCCTTACATACTGTAGATCTCTGTACGTCCGCAGGTCGAGCACCTCCATTGACTGGCTAATGTTCTGTACCTGTCACACACACACGCGCACACGCACACGCACACACACGCACGCGCACACGCACACGCACACATCCCAACAAACACAAGAACGTCTTTAGTTCAGTTTTTTTGTGTTAATCTTAAAGAAATAGATTTAATTGTTTTTTAAAAAATCATCCACTCCTCCTCAGACATGGACTGTACTTATGACATGCAGCTCTAGCTTGCAATTAGAACTGAAATTATTATTGATTACTTATTCTCAAATGTGAATATTTTCTGTGTTCTTTGGGATTGGTTGGACCAAACAAGACATCATATTGGCAGGGGTGGATCATGGGCTCCTAGGCTACTCTTTGGGTGGAGCTGGATGCTTTACCAGAAAAAAAAAGTAATTTAGTGCCATGCTTGCATGCTAGGAATATTACCCACACGGGGCACACTGACATACACACACATTGAGACAGCCGTTACCAACAGGAATGCTATAGAAAAAGGCAATCAGGTTTCTAAACCAACAGATACAACATCTGCAGCAATACAGAACACCTCGTTTTCTTGTCAATTTAGGGATTTTCTTTGGTAGGACTTGGTGTTCTTTCAGCTGTTGTGGTTTTCATTTTTGCGCTCCGCTATAATTTTTTTTTTTTCTGACATTTTTTGCTGCTATGCTGTCCAGTATCAGTGACGTATTATTTGAAAACCAAATCGAATTTATGAACCTGGCTGCTGTTGGGACAGCAGATAGTGGGCCCAATCAGCTGCTTAATGTTTTAATGTTTCTTATGGGCCAATAGGGGTCAAAGTAAATTTAAATAATTAAAAATAGTCTGGCCAATCTGGGGCCCTTGCACATGTGGGGCCCTGAGGCTGCAGCCAAGGTCAGCCTGTGCATTAATCCACCCCTGCATATTGGACTTGAAACTGCTGAAACATTTGTTTTCTATTTGCTGACAGTCTAATGATGAATTGAGTTAATAATTGGTAGATTAATTGATAATTTTTAAAAAATGCTATAATGAGGGACAACTCAATATTCACCTCTCATTCAGTGTAAAATTACACACAATGGATCAACAAAATATAACAAGTACAGTACAAAAATGCACAACAATGCAATAAAATCAAAGATCACATCATTATGTGTTATGGTTAGCATTATTGTACCTGGCATAGAAAAAAAAAAAAAACACCGTTGCATCTGCCCTCATGAATCACTAATTAATGCACCACCTGGCAAGGACGCTAAGTGACGCAAATCAAACACACAGGTGCATGCTGGCTAAATGCTACATGCTGAAACGCTCGTGGTGATTTCTCCAGGTGACTTATACGTTTTTATGGTGTGCGTGAAGCCTTCCTGCTGTTTGTGACAATAATGCCTGACACGTTGTGACTGCAGAGCATAAACTCGTTACAGTCAATGCTGCAGAGCCTCATTCAGCCCAAAGTTTTGGAAAACGTCGAGGAACGCAGTGAAAAATACATCCGAGAGAGTAACAAGAGAGACTGAGTGGACTGGGTATGTTTTGCGTCGGGAATGAACGAGCTAACAAGACGGTGAACCTAGCTGAGGAGGACTCGCCATGAAGCCTACAAGACTCGCAGACTGCCGTTTATACACGTGAGTACAACAACAAACTCGTGTTAACTCAGTGTACCGCTCTCTGATGCTGGAAACGCAGTGTCGTGTGTGTGTGTGTGTGTGTGTGTGCGTGCGCGCGCGCATCGCTGTGTGTAGAAAGGGCACGCTCTCTTTTTGCGTGTTTGTGGCTGCAGTCGCTGTGGAGTTTCTATTGTTTACATCTGTGTTGTTGTCTGTTTTGGCGATGCTTCTGCTGTTGAGTCAAGGCTGTGTCCTCTATGTGGCTTATTATGCTTGTACCATGGTGCCCATAGACTTTATTTATTGTCTGTCATTCTTGTTTAATTGTCTGAGTTTTGTCCTCTCTTCTGGCGAACTCCACTAAGGCTATACAGAGGGAGGCTGTGCATATTTATAATTGCTAATCAGTTGTATGCACACAGGCTGCAAAGTGCTGTCTAATGGAATTTGTTGTTGGTTTGGACATTAGGGCTGGGTGTGGTGATGTTGTTAAACTAGTGTATACACTGGCATTCAATGCAATTTATTTTGTAACCCACACCCCCTCCTTTCAAAAATGAAATACAGTAACGTTTACTCAGTAACATTTACAGAGTACATTTTACTCACCTACTACTTTTTACTTTTTACCTGAGTAAAATGTCTTTAAACTAACAGTACTTTTACTTGAGTATAATATTGTAGTACTTGTTTCCATCCCTGTATACAGGTCAGTTGAATTGAAAACTGTGGAATGCTCACAGGTTTGTTTGTCTCAGTCTGCAAACTGCCAACCTCTCTAAGATGTTTCCATAACTTTTACCCAGTGCATGCTGGGATGTCTTGCAGCTCCCCAGGGATAAGCAGATATGGAAAAATGAATTTCCCCTCAAGGCATCCATTGCAATTCATCCTCTGCAGGCTATAGTCCAATTCATAAACGGAAACATTTAATATCTACTTGAATTTGCTATAGATATACTGGATGTGCAGTGTGCGGATAAACCCTGCCGTCCGGCCCGTCTCTTAGGAGTTAACGAGAATGGACTGTTGAGATCCGTCTGGCAATGCAAGACTATAGATAGACTCGTTTAGCATGTTAGCCATCGTGTTGCAATGAATAACAATTGTAGGGTTGTCACCCAGTATGTGCATGGAATTGCAAATTCACCCAGTATGAGGAAAAAGATGGATGAGTGTGGCAATAAAACCTAATTACAATGAGCAATATGTTTAAAAACAATGTATTTTAAAGTATAGAGTTAAGCATAAAGACAAGTTTTAGTCATATAAAATGCAAAAAACAACAAAAAAACTCAACTAAATATATAGGCCTACTAAAACAGAATAAACAAACAAAGAGCAAAAGCAAAAAGATGAAAGGTGATGCTCATAAAAAGCACCACAATTATCCAGAATTTATCAGGATAATACATACAAATGCACATCATATTCATAAATTATGCAATAAAAGTCAACAGGTACTCAATACTATCTCCAACAGCTATCAAAACACAAGGGTAGCAGGCTTACACTGCCATTATGACAGTATACACACGTTAATGGATACCTGGAGAATATAATGCAAACAGAATAAATCTAATGGAGGTGCAAGCATGCTGTCAAGTAGGTGTTTATTGAATCTCACTTCGCAGTTATGCACTATGTTTAATTTTTACGAAGTACTTTGCTTGCTCAGGCTTTGACAGCCCACTCTGCTGCTGCATAACCAGCCTACTGTTTCATACGCCCCCTCATCTCCTGCACGTTGCACTGAACTGGCCAGAAATCATCTGAACATTGACAAAATGTTGCAGGGCTGCGGTGCATATAGGCGGCTCACGTGTACATATGTCCAACTACCCACACAAACAGACACCCACCCACACAGACACGCACCGCTGAAACTCCAAGCTCGCTGAAGATATATTTATTCAAATCACTCCTAACAAAAACAGTCCCAACTCTCAAAGGTCACAGTTTGACACAAAGTCTGTTTAGCACCAAATGCCTTGCTTGCCTACACTTTGACAGCCCACTCATTACTTTGTGTCCATCCTACTGTTTTCTACACCCAACTGATCTCCCACATGCTTATGAACTGGCCAGGGAATATTTGGTCAGAATATATTTATTTCTTCACCAATTAAAAAAACTTATTTGACAGCACTAGTACAGATGGAATAATTGGAGGAATGTGTAACAGTAAACTGTTCAACAGACCTGCAGTCCAAACAAACGCAGTGTCACCTGATACTAGGGCTACAACTAACGATTATTCTTAGGGATGCAGCCATTTATCGGCTGGACATGGGTATAGGCCGATATTTATCTTGTTGACTGCTACTGATGGCAGTGGCTGATTTTTATCTGTTGTGTTGCATCGATTTTTTAATGTTGGTAAAATGTTCCAAAGGCTTTTGAAGCAGTTATTTTTCAAAGTAATCATTTTCACATGAAAGAAGGTTATATTAAAGGTTGTTTCATACATTTGTGTGATTGAATCTGTGCTCATTTAAAATATAGTGTAATAAAGGGCTGAATAACTTATTTTATTCTAAAAGGGGGAATAAATAAGAAAAACGTAACAACAAAAAACATCAGTATATGCATTGGCTATTGGCCAAATTATAATTTTAAACCTCGGTATCGGCCCAGAATTTCATAATTGGTGCATCCCTAATTATTTTCATTTTGATTATTTTCTTGATTAACCATTCAAAGTCCAAGGTGATGATTTAAATGTCCAAAGATATTCCATTTAATATGATATAAAACGGAGAAAAGCAGGAATTCTCCATATTAGAGAAGCATTTTTGCATGAAAAAATACTTTTAACAGTAAATTGATGATCAAAATAGTTGGTGATTATTTTTCTGGCTAATCGATTAGTCGACTAAGCTTTGCAACTCTAACCGATGCACATACACACCAGGCATTTCATGCTTTCTTCTGGCTGCTGTTGTTCCACACCCTCATACTTCCCAGAATTCAATCACTTTCAGGTGTCCAATGTAATGTGATCCACTCCGTACAAATCCTAAAGTGTGTTTGTGTGTATGCATGCCTGACTCTGCCCTCCTATCTCATTTTATCACATCTCGACTCAGTCAGTCGGACAGAGAGGTCAAAGGAGGATGAGGTGTTCTAAAGTCTGCGCCGTGAGCATTCTCACGCCACCGTCCTTCAGGGCCAACCCTGCCCTGGATGGTGTTTTGCAGAAAGCTGAATAGAGGCTTTTCCACAAGGCTACTTTACATTCTTTGAACAGAGGGCGGTTTTGACATTGTTAGTGCAACCTTGGCTTTCTGTGTCAGGGGGAGCCTTTGTGGATCTGGTCTGCTCAAATAATTCCCACACATGCTCTGGGTTAAAATGTGGATGTCTCAGCGGGCATGGTGTGATTATGTGTGGCCATACACACAGAGACGTAGTCTTTTAACTTGTGGCTTTCACTTATGTGCATGCAGCTCAAATAGCGCTGACCCTAGGTGTCCTCATTAGGCTGGGCTGTGGACTGTATTTGACGGGAGCACTTGGCTCTGTCTGATAACTGGCGTCTTACAAGCAGTGTGCATATACAGAGCAAAAACATACACACCCACACTGTGATTTCTGAAGCCTTATTTTGTGTATTGTACTGTATTGTATTGGCATGCAATACAATGCAGCAACACAAACTGTGCCCTCAAAATTTAGAGTTGAATTCTGCACCTGTCTGACAAACTGAACAAATAACATACGCTTCAAAAGGAGTATTCCTGGCATGTTTTTTTCCTGACATATTGTTCTATATTTAAGGTTTTACTGATTTTCATAGAGAAATATGCAAATTTGACACCCACCCAAAAGTTATGTTTCTCTCTGCAAGAAGGCTCACCACATTTACAGTAAACAAGATCACCTTGCAATGTTGACAGCTCAGAAATGATTTCCACTGGCAGAATGTGAAAAGAAAAATGGGCAGGAACTAAAAAATGAGTAGCTGATTACATCCCTCAGGTTACTGCATGAACCTGAGAATGAGGACAAACATGTGGGTAGACATACACATGCATGCACATGGACAAAACACATTTGCAACAACTCCTCCAAACCATAGGACCACATGAGTAGTTTGTTTCCTATAATACGACCCATATGAGGGCTTTGCGCCCCTATAGCGGTGGCTGGAAATACTTCCCACGGGAGCGTTTTATGCCCTCGTACTTGAACGTAACGGTCACGGTTTTAAAACATTATCCTTGTGAAATGGTCACAGTTTGGTTAGGTTTATGCACAAAAATTACTTGGATATGTTTAGGAACAGATCGTAGTTTGGGTTAAAATCAGTACATTTGTTATATACGTGTCTGCGTGCACGACTGTCTGTGGCTTTTTTAAAAATTTTTTTTTTACAAAGTGTAGGTTTGATCTTTTATCTCTTACCTGCGCAGCAATTGTGCCCTCCACCCACCCAGGCACTACAGATGTAAATTAGCTTTTAGCTATATTCTGGTGCAATATATGTATTGTGCATTGTCCCTGCCAAATAAACAATACATAATAAAATAATTACTATGGCCACTAGAGGCCGCCGCCCAACAATAAACGTATGCTGCTTGTACAAACGGCCTATGGTGTCGTTTTTCAGTGGGCAGTCTCTGTAGTTGTATAGTACTCGATAGACTTGTATGGAATTCAACCTGTATTTAATCTACTCACTCGCTATAAGCTACATGAGAAGTACTGACAATACTAGAAAGCATACACAAACACATCCACCATTAAATACTTAACATACTGTATGTACTGCATTTTGATTCTGCATACTTAAAACATGCATCTTTACGAGTCATGTACATACAGTATATAACAATTCCTATAAAGACATACAGTGCATCTCTACATTCACATATAGGTGAACCACCACTTTTTCTGAATAGCTTGCCCGTTTCTTATCCAGAGTATGCCTTTTCTGTTGGATTATGCTCATTTTAAAGTATGTGTGAGCTGAGGATTTAGTCTGTATGAACGTGTGCAGACAGAGACTGTCAGGGGAAAAGGCAAACTTCAATGAGAATGAATGGACTATGTGAATTCAGGTGTCTCATCGATCCATTAGGACCTCAGAGCCTATTCAGCATCTCAATTTACCACCATCCCTCCTCACAAGACCACATCAATGTCAGCCCCTCCTGTTTTACCCGCTGGTTTCTACCTCTCTGCTCCCAGGCTTTGACGCACTCTGTGGATTCACCTCCTCATTTACCACTCATTGGTTTTGAGCATCCACAAAAAACAACAACTCTGCTGTGAATGAGCTGCCACAGCCCGTCAAACAGGTGAAAGTTGTTAAATAGTATTTTTCAGGTTTTTAGTTTGGAAAAGATAAGTAGAAAAGAATGGGAAGATGCCAACCTACAAACCACCAATCAATGCAGTAGCAGGAGATCAGCAGAGGTCCTTTCCTGCCTGTACTCACCCCTGATCTCTGTGTGTGTGTGTGTTTATGCAGTAGCCACTAGCAGGAAATTGCATTTGCATGCACTGCACTGTAGGTTACAACGGAGTATTAGGAGACTTCGAGAATAAAGTCGTACATTTTAGAGGAGAGATACCAGAAGAGCAGTCTCCTGCGTTAAAATGAGGTTCAGTATACTGAGTAGCCTACATGTACTTCAGTATAGGTTTCACAAATAAATAAATACTTAATCTTTTGGCATATCTACAACACATTATCATCAGTATCAGGACTTTGAAAAGAATATGCAAGAAACTGCATCTATTCTGAAGAAAGAACCACACGGA
>JAOVVB010062970.1:0-28848 GCA_028570985.1 Heterobranchus longifilis | reverse complement strand
ATATTCCATAGCTCTGACCTAACCAAATCTGACCTCACTATTGTTACAAACAACAGTTCTGACTCTTCACACTTTCTCGTAAACTACATCATAAAACTTCACAATCATACTTTGGCTTTTATAGCGCACTTTTCCCAAGAATTCAAATTAAACACTTCGACATAATCTGTCAAACCAGACATGTCAGTGTATGCTCGGATCATAAACCAACTTTAAAGGTGCATACGGCCACCTACTGTATCGGAGTGTGTAGATGCTGCGCTTGTTAAGACAATAAAAGCAATTTGGCTACGTATTATCAGCCAATAATTTATCAGCTATAATTTATCGGAATAATACATAATATAAATGTCTCATTATTGGCTGATAATTTATCGATACCAATATATATCACGCTCCCATAATTCAGAATGTGTCTTTAAATGTTGGCCTCACCTGTTTGAAAATGCCTTTCAGGGCTGTTAACTTTCTGTTCCAGCATTTGTGCATTACTTTGTTGAGTATTTTGTTCACCACTTTTACGAGCATGGAGTTTTTTGATGGACTCTTCACTTTTGCTGAAATGTGTCTTTTAATACCGGTGACCTCACTCGGCAGGTGCAGGTCCAGCTTGGCATTTCTAATGTGTTAGGAATTGTTTCCTTGGCAGTCTGCAAATCAGCTGCAGTCGTTCCAGCTCTAGTTTTGAGCCAACTTTTCATATTTTGTTCAGTTTCCTTAACTAATATTTACCTGACCCTTGGATGATCAGCAACAATTTCCTTTGTGAATAATGATTCCTTTAGTATCCATTTACATTCATTACACTCAGCTACACTTTTACAACAGTATGAATGACAATCACTGTCATTGCTGCATCTCAAGTCAAAGCCCTCACTTCCTGTCGCCCCCGCCCTCTTCTCCACCTCCAGCCTTGTTCTCTGTTGTCCCTTCCTTACAACCCAAGACTGTAAAATGCTAATTTGCCAGTCAGTTGTCTCAGGGTTTTGTTTTTTTGGCAGCTGAGAGCAGACCTGACCTGGCCAGGACAGTTTAGGTAGGTGAGGGACAGCTGCTCTGCAGCTCACTGACTGTGTGAGAAAATGGTTATCACAGGACACACCTCGGGGCTTTACTGTTTTCTTCCTCTGTGTTTTGTCCTGTTGGGAATGAGGCGCAGGGCCATTCAGACTCAGATCCCTGCCACAGCACCAACAGAGCTTCTGCTGTTGTCTGCTCTGAGGGAAGTTGTCCCCAAAACTAGACTGAATATAGCTCTGTGTTTTACAGGTCAGACTTTTCTGCATCTTTCTTTATTGCTGTCTGCGCTAAAAGGCATTTCTGGAAAAACAGACTTCATTTAATAATGTGAGAAACATGCTTGACTTGAAGTTTTGAATACCTTGTTGCACAGCCAGGAATGTTTAAGTGAGTGTGCCTTTATTTTTCTGCAAAGTTTGGCCATAAAGATGGATGGCATCCCGTTGCGCTGATTGAACCACTGATGTGTGGCACCTATGTACCTTGTGCTAAATGTGTTGTTTGTTTTTTGATAGTTCAGTATGTACTCAAATTGGATTTATGTCTGTCTGAGCAGCAGGTTAGAAGTTACTCCCCAGAGAATGTACTAAAATAAACTGTTATGCCCATATGGATCCTTAGGGAGTGCCCATAAACCCAAATTCCTCTCACAACTGAAATCCCCCTGTCTCTTGTAGTGAAAATGTGAATGGAAAATTGCACGACATTCATTGAGCATTCAAGGGCTGTTTTTGTGAGGTGTTGAGTCTTTATACATTGTGACTTACGCAGACTGTGTGCATAGGTTGAGGTTGAAGGTGTCCATAAATGATTGGTTTGAAATTGTTGTAAAGGCTCCTTCTGTGTGTTATACTTTCATCACGTTCGGCTACAGACCCCAATGCATTTGGTATGTCTTTAGCCCCATGAAACTTTTTAATTAGTCTAAGCTGGTAAAGCGCTCTAAGTGTGAGCGTGGAAATACCTCAGTGTTCTTAATAACCTGCCAAGCAGCCACAAGTTCACACAGCTGCTGTTTGTGCTGTTGTTGATAAGTGGAAAAAAACTGTAAGGAAATGTGCCATAATGTACAGTCACATTAAGTGAATTGGGATAATTTGTAAAATCCTCAAAACTGTACAAATGTTTAAGAGAGGAAGAGCAAACATGGAAGTTTTAACTGAACGTGCATTTTAACGTCTGTGTGAGTGGAGATAGAGGCGAGGGAGAGCGGCTGAGACCTGCTGATAAGATCAGGAGATGCCTGGAGTTATTGGACTCCCTCTTTGCAGGCTGTCATTTCCTCTTTTACGTGTCTCCGTTTAAAGACGTAATTGAATGACCTGTTAGTTCTCAGCCTAGACGTCCTATGCTTCCATGTGCTCTCTGTTGCTTGTCTGTCTGAAGTCGTGCTGTTGAGACAGGTATGCTTCTTGAGCTGTTTGTTGTCAAAACAGGACAATGACTTCCAGTGTACTTGTATAGAGGATGACGGATATTAAATTTTTCCATATTCGATAAATGAGTGTTTCTCTCTGTTCTGTTTATGATCTGAAGATTTTGTTCTTCTTCTTATTATTATTATTATTATTATTTGGGCATTTTAGCCTTTATTTGATAGCTGAGTCGATAGACAGGAAACATGTAACAAAGATTCCTGGTCAGAATTGCTGCAAATGTTGGTGGTGTGCTCAAAGTGTAGTGAGTCTGAAGGAGTTATCTTAATGCACATGCATATGAATTGATTTATGCTGCAATTTTGAAAGAGGGACAGCACATAAACAAAGCATTGCAGTCTTCTTTAAAAAAATGCCCCCAGGTTTAGGCTACAGAATCTACAAACAGAAAAATTCCTTGAAATGTAGCCAGTCTTTGATGTAAAATGTCTGCTCCTCTGAATTTAATGCCATCATCACTCAATAAAATATGTTAAGGGTGAACACTTAGATAAGCACCAGCATATCATCCTGGTTTTCCTCAATGGACAGCCTTTTTTTTTTTTAACATTGAAATAAGTCCAGAACCTGAGTGCTAGTATAACTCATCAGCAGACTTTGTTTTTACAACTTTATATAAAGGTTTCTGGCATTCATCTCCTTGACACAGATTCTTCCCAATAGGCATGTTTTCCTGTGTTTGACGATTAAAAGGAGTTGGACTTGTACTTTAAATTGTCATTGTCAGATTTGAGGGGGAAATATACATGCAGTTAAGGGAGGGGTCACTCTCACTTGTATGGCAGAAAAACCTTGTCTCCCTTTCCTGTCTTTTAAAGCCAGACCATGCCTCAGAGCACAAAGAAGCTCATGGCAATAATATGTCAGTTAGAGGAATGGTCTTGCAGATATATGTTCCCTTGGTTGCTAGATGTGCTTCACTCACCAGCCCAAAAAAACAACAGTAATCTGTTGAGTGGCTGGTAGATTTTGGAATCCACCAGCGACAGTGGTAGATGGACAAAAAAGTTAATTTCCAACCCTAGTGTAAATTGTCATGAAGACAAATGCATATTTAAAGTTACCTGATATTGCCTTTGTATCAGTCAAAACTCAAATTTGTAATGATATGAAAGCAGGAAACTGGCAGATTCTAACTTTTTGAGAAGCTCCAAATAGCAGATGTTTTGTATTTTCAAGACAAAACTGTTATTCAACAGTACTTGCATCATTTTCTTCTGGCTTTATGAAATGTGCTGCAACCATAGGATATCTCACATTGCATAGTGAAGCCTAGGGTGGGATTGTGATTTTATGTGAAATAATCAAAATACAATTTTGCATATCTTGTTATATTAACTATTTATCCTAAAGTTAGATTATTTTTTAAGAAAAACTTAAATTTGTGTTTCGGAGATGCTTGACCCAGTGGTAGCTCAGGCATCCCTGTTGCTCAGCTATTAAGAATGACCCAGCCAGCGTCATGTGATCAATATGTTTTCCTTAACTCTTTCAAGTCAGTGATGGTCCTAAATGGGTCCTGCAGCCTTGGCCTGTCTGGCCTTTCTCCCAGCCACACTAATCAGGGACCCTTGTGTATGCTTGTCTGGTTCTTTCACAGCCAGCCTGGGAGCTCCCCTAATTTATGAGTCATTTCCCAAAGAAAACACGCCGCCTCAGCACGTCCTGATATAAGGATAAGGGACAGTTTAAGTGAAGTTTGATTACTGAGAGGGTGGAGGGGTAGCTCGGGGTGATGGAAGAAAGGAGATGGAGTGATGTCTGACAGGAGAAAAAAAGGATTTATGAAGCACCTATGACACCAGTCAACATCTGGAATGATGGCAGAAGGGAGAATAAATGATCAGAGGAAGGCAGACAGAAGGAGAGAGAAAGATGGAGAGAAAGTGATGAAATAACTGTGTCGGTAGTTACACAGGGCAGCAAAGGTGGACATCCAGAGGAAGTCGGCTCTTGACTCACTCCAACATGTAACCAAGGGAGCCAAAATGAAATGCTTTATAGCCTCTACAGTTACAAATCCAACTACACATACAGTTTGGATGCTTTAGTCTCCCATTTTTAGTTTAACTCATGCCGCTTTCACACAAACCTCCTTGGTGCGGTTTGTTTGGGCAGGTGTGCGAATACAGCAATCTCAATCGCAAATTAACTCTGGTACGGGTCGTTTGTGGTGAGAACGTGATCCGACCTCGATCCGCTATACTCCACAAGTTTGTGCTAAACAGCTCCTGTAGCAGGGGGCTCTGGATGAATTTACTGTTTATCAGATCATAAATATGTCATGGATACGGCTGCGGTCCCGCTGCCTCCCACAGACACTGTGAGGAGACCGCACGTCGGCTCTGGAGACAGACATGTGAGTCTGCTGTCCTCCTGGCGAAGCGGCGGGGAGAGGCGGAGGGACCGCGGCCGTATGCATGTCACATTTGCAGCCGGTAGCCTGCTATTATAAGTTCTTATTATACATCCACTAGAAACTAGAACACAGGACCTTCTTGAACATTGTCACATTGTTTGTAGTGACGCATTCTTGGTCCGCTTTGATTTTTCAATGTGTGAAAAAAAAACGAACCCATGGGGAAAATTACAAACTCATCAAGTGATTCGGACCAGACAAACATACTACAGGTGTGAAAATGCCTACAGCCATGTTTGTGGTTCTGTGAGGTAACATGCTCACAATGACTATGCTAACATGTTGATGTTTAGTAGCTGTTTAGTTTACCATGTTCACATCTTAGTTTAGTTTATCATCATGCAGACATTTGCTAATTAGCACTAAAAAACAAAGTACAGCTAAGGTTGATGGGAATTAGATTTGCAGGTTTTGGTCATGCAAGGTTTTGACCCAAGGAATTACCAAAGTTATTATTCACCCTGAGGGAAATGTTCATGTCTAAATCAAATTACATGGCGATCCAGCCAATAGTTGTGGAGACATTTCACCCAAAACCACAAATATCAACCTTATGGTGGTGCTAGAGGAAAAGTCAGGGGATCACTAGATTAAGCAATTAGGATTTATCATCTAGGGACCATTAATGTCACTTTTACCTGCTGGTGGCACTGGATGAAAAGTCATTAGGATTTATCCTCCGGGCACCACATAGATACAGTAGGCTATCTTTATCAAATTAAGATATTTTACAGACTGCCATTGCCACCCCTTGAGTGGCTAAAAAGTAATTATATTGTGAAAATATCCTTACAGTGCAAATCATTAACAACCCTACATGGAATACTTAACATCAGCACGGTGACCCTCCACCTATTAAAGCCAAAACAAGGTAGCTATGAACCGTTATTATAGCACCTGTGTTTTTAGAAGTGCATTAAATGGTCTTAAGGGCTCTCTCTTCATCAACACTAACATTGCTATGGGATAAGGTAATCCTTCATTAGATTATTATATTGTAAAGGCTAATGTTCGTTTTACTGTGATTACATAGCTGTTAAAATATGGACAGTGCATAGCTACTAGAGCTCTGTTTTTCTAGCATCAAGGAAATAATAACTCCCATTAGTAGTGGTCTGTTTTGGAAAAGTAGCTTGCTGCAGTATTATAAATTGACATAGGGAAACCCTGGACAAGCAAGAGACTTCCAACTTTGATGTCCGTACGAAGGCTATTAACTTTACCTCAAGCAGAGCAATGAAAACGCTTTCTTTCTTTTTTTCTTTCTTTCTTTCTTTCTGTCTTTCTTTCTTTCTTGTGGCAGGGTGACTCCTGCTCCTCGAGCCTGTCCTGCTTTCTCATTGTCTGTCCAAATCCATCTCACTCTTGTAAATCTGTGCCTCTTTAGGCAGGCAGCCCTTAAGTCGCAGCCTTTTTGTATCGCAAGGCTACAAAAATAAACATTTCAAAGTGCAAACGCCAGCGTCTGTTCTCTCTTACACAGGAATTATGCATGGGATATTTGAGGCTGAGTCATATTAACTGTCAGGGGGAGATATATTAACAGGTGTGTTCAATTTTCCATCCCTTTTATTTATATGTCAGATTATCATGGTTCTTTTGGTGCAGTGAGGTCCAAATAAATAAAGGGAACTGCCCGTAATGCTCCACTGGGTTGTTCTGAATTTAGCCAATTTATTGGCGGACTCCACCAAACGTTTGCCATGTTTGTTTGATTTTCGGTTGGCCGGTTTCAAGGTTAAGCCAGCAGGTTCTGATGAGCTCCAGTTGTGATAAATTCTGGTCAGTTTCACGGAGTCACCTCTTGTTATCTTCACTTAAGTCATAGTTGTGTTCAGTTTTGTGAGCCAGTATTACATAGATTATTGTTCAAATCTTCTTTCTCGTTCAGTCTCATTTTACTCTTTAAGTTAAAGTGTATCAGCACAACTTTTGTTAAATGATGGAGGATATGAGTCACTTATTACATTACGTTGCGGCTGCATAATGATGAACAGTTATTTGATTAAGCCAAGTGGTTGACATTTCACTGTGACTTATTGGCATATCACTACACAGTGAAAATAATACAGAGAGATCACAGCAGCAGCGATTGTACCACATAAATATTGTATCTTCAGTTTAATGTAGCCATTTATTTGCGTAGCTCAGGTTTCTCCAAGCTTTGTGTTCTCACAATGCTGGTTTCCATTTGCCCGTGTTTACAATTTGTGTATATCAAGTGACCACTACAACTTATCCACTTAAGGGACTAATCTGGTAAATGAGTCTTGGCAGTCAGCTGGTTTTCGAAAGCCTGTCAGGGGAGTATTTATAAAAGAGAACTCCATCTTCTATTGTATAGGTTTTGGTGGTAATGGTCTGTACTGCACAAAATTCAGCCTGCCATCCAAAGGCAAATAGAGCTAAGTCACTGCGTCCTTAGCTGCTTATGGATGTGTGTCTGTCAGTGAATCCAGATGTTTCTGCAGCGCTTATTAAACAGTGAGCATATTGTCATAGAAGCAGTAAATTTGAGAGTGGGAAGAAAGGGAAAAAAATGATCTTTTCAGATGGCAGAGTGACGTAGTTTTCGGTTTACACCACACTTTTCAGAAGCATTCCCATCACACTTTGTTCTTCTGTTGCGGTCTTCTTTCAAACCTGGAATCACAGGTGTTTTTCATTTATGTTGTTCTTAACACAGTCTTTTAGTTTACCGCCTGTCTCCTACTATCCTCCTGCTCGGAATTACTGCCCGGGAGTTGTAGCCTTCTAATCTCACCTACTGAGCTACTTGGAAATACGTGTTTTGATTCTTGTGTTTGTGTAAAATATTAATTATATTAATTTGTTCTTGTGCTTCTTTTGCTTAAGCATCGTAAAGATTGCAAAGAAATGTCGTTGCATGAAAAATGCATGTCAACATTTATCGTGAGATTAACTAACCAGCCCAAGCAAACATTGAGCATTCATTTATCACAGCTGGTAACATCTGGTAAAGAAGCAACAGAACAGATTCTACCCCACCCCACCTCCCTGCACCTTTCAGTGGTGTCTGTGCCCACCATGTACTTTCACTCCCAGGATTACCGTCAAGGCTGGCTCCCACTTTCAAAGGCTTAGTTGGAGAATCACAGCAAAAGTGCTTTTAAAAGTTTGGAAGGCTGCATAAAGACAGCAGCATGTACTCTCATAAAGCAGCATGAAGCAGGACAGCCACAAAAGCCCTCAAGGACATTGCTACAGTAGTTTCAAAAGTTCACTCAAACTTGTACGCAGTGAGCTGGCATGGCTTGGCTTCCCAGATGGCAATTCTTCACAAAATCTTCTGGAAACAGATAAGGAATAATGTACAAGTAACTGTTTTTCCCCCCAAAATGTCAATAAGATCAAGTTGAAATGTTTTTTTGCTGAATTTTCATTTGCACAGAGGATATGACGGACAATCTCTTGTGCAGTTTATGCACCGTTGTAGGCTTATACTGTAGCAGCCTATTTCTGGGGTTGGAGAACATGCAGGCGAGTGGGTCACTTAGTTTATCAAATGGGCACCTCCCATCACAGATGTTTCATTGAATGGTACATGACAGCTTCTGAACACAAACAGCACGCACGCACGCATGCATGCACGCCTTACTCCAGCACACACAACAATGTGAGCGTACCACTGGAGACATTTTTCCATCACCTGATGAATTTAAGTCCGATAGTCACTCACTTATTAGCTGGGATTTGGTTCACTAGCTGCAAATATTTGGGGCTTTAGCATGTTAGTTGCTATATTTCTTTTTTAGACTTACTGGCCAAGTGTCGAAGGTTTTGTGCAAGTTTAAACAAAATAAGTATGATTTCTGATGCTGAGGTTGTGAAAGCTAAATCCACCATGATGCAGGAGGCACTCGTAGTCTCAATGGCTTCGTCAGATTGAAACATGGGCTGATTTTTGGAAACGACAGACAGACTACTCGCTGTGAGCCTGTGATTAGCTCGACACAGCTGAAAAAGTTCCCAGAAAGTCTTCCAAGAACAAAAAGTGTGAGACTATATTTTTTGGAAAACCCTCTGGGGTGATGGATTATCTGTATGCAAGCATGTTATGGATGATTTGATGATCACATTTCCTCAGTCTGATCGCACCTATAGGTGTAGATTTCAGTATAAAGTTTTTTAAGTTGGAATTGAAAAGGCAAGGAGTCTTGTGATGGTAATGAAATGAGATTGTTTGAGCCAGCACAAAGATATTCTCATATGATGTATATTTGAGAGAAAAAAAACAGGTCCCAGCTGGTATATGCTTATAAGTCAGCTAGAGCCATTGTCTAAATTTGAGTCATTAGTAAAGAGGACCATTTATTCAACGCTTGGACAACACAGATATTTATCAGAGGAAATGGTTGACATTTTTCACAAATTTCCAGTTATGGGAAATTAATGACCAACAACGAGATAGTAATTCACACTCCCTGACGGAAGGAAGAAGCAGGTTTTGTTTTTCTTAACAATACTGGCTTCCTTCATTTCCCTCCATCACTTTCACATAGGCACTTCCAAAACTAAGGGATGGTTTTCACATGGGTGGGAGGGCGGTAGAGCTGTTTTTTGACATTTAGCCCCTCAGCTGAGGCCCATAGGCCCCTTCTTTTTCAGCTGCTGGCAGAACAAGGTTGCTACTTGTCTTAGAATCTCAGTGCTATAAATCAATACACAACCTTGACTTGGAATCAGACTATAAACCAGTGACATTTTTGATAGATATCCAGATTAGAGATGTCCAGGGAAAACAAGCATTGCCAGGTCCGGTACTCAAACATTTGCCTGTAATAGGAAACACCCCAAAAAGTTACTTAAGAATTACAACACTATTGTTTCTGCATTTACTTTCAGACCTACCATAGTGTAGTTGCTGGGTGGTCATGCACTATTTGCTGTAGATGACATGTTCAAAGAAGCAGATGGATGCCAAATTTGTTGTTGATTTATTGCTTTTGACAACCAGCGGTCCTTTGTCATGAAAAATATGTCCTGTATTTATATTTTGGTGTTGTATGTGCTTGTGGCCTATATCTAACCCCTGCTCAAAGCTACAACCATGCCGCTCCTTTAATTAGAATAATATGAAGGCACTTTTCTTGGTATTTCGACTAGAATAGAATAGAATTTCTTTATTGTCATTGTACTGGCATGCAACAAAATTCAGGCTCGATCTTTGGGACATATAAAATGTCCCAATCCATGCATTATATTTTGTTCACATGCTGTCTTTTAACAGATAGACACTGGAATGTAGAGCATACATACATTTAACTCCTAAAATTGCTGTGTCAAACCAGTCATTTTTGAAATTCATCAGAACAAGGGAAAACCTCTTATTAGGGCTGTCCTCTACTAAAGAAGTTCTTAGTCGACTAACACTCATAGGATTTTGTCGACTAATTGATGAGTTGATTTAATCGACAAATCTGTAAAACTAGAGTTTCTCCAGAAAGAATCATTTCAGCTTTTCTTAAGTTTTATATTTTACATTTTCCAATTAAAATTATGCAGATCACATCGTTTTTGACCATTATTATTACCATATATGTGTACAAAAATCTGGAAAAGCTAGAGCAGATAATAAACAACCAAAAAGCTTAAAGATACATTTGTTCTTACTGTAGGTGCTGGCAAAAAAGGCATAAAAATGCATCAAAAATTACTAATCAACTAAAGAAATCTTAGTTGACTAAGACCAAAACAACCGATTAGTTGACTAACCCACTAAGAGGGGGTAGCCCTACCAATTATTGCAGAAAGCATTTCATTAAATTCCTTCCACAACCTCATTTTGGAGGTCTGAGGTTGGGGTGGTGTTGTGGGGTGGCACAGCTTGGGTGCAGGAGGGACCGCCATCCCCTGGGGTACTAGTGTGTTAGTGTCATGGCACTGTGAAGATGGTTTGTCTGGTACTGGCCACATCATTTTCAGCGGGTACCACCAAAACCCCAAATGGGATGGGTAGTTTTTTCCATTTTCTTGGAAATGAAGAATGTCATTTTTGAAGTCCTTGCTCTGTCTTTGTGTTGATTAAATCATCTTTATACATTGTGCGTAATGTGTGTCCTGCCCATTGTTTACAACCATTCAATGGCATTCAAATCCTCAAGTGTGAAGTAAAATTACTGTAAATGTCATTACTTTTAAAGGCTTACACGAAATGATTTATGCATTCATTGATGATAGCCCAACATACTTCTCACCGCATCAGACACATTCAAGTTCAACTGCTTTTACAAGATGATGTCATACAGAAAACAATGTGGGCGCCGGCGCTCCTAATGATGTGGTGGGAATAATATCTTCTACAGCATCAATGCAGCGATAGGGAGTTTGATTAATGATCTGGAAGAGACACAACTAGCAGATGGTATGCTGATCTCATGTTTTTGGTGAGCTTGTTTGAGCGCAGCAGCTGTGAGGCCTGTGCTTATAGCAACGTGTGGAGCATGGGGCTGTCATTAGAACAAGCACTTTATTGAGGAGATGAAGTCCAATCACTTCTGACTGCCTGGAGACAAGTCCATGGCTAGCTCTGTTGTGTTGTCTGCCTTATGTGGGCTGCAGTTGGGTGGGCAAATACTTGATGAGAGTGCCATTACTTAGGCACATGAAGCTTGAGAGACAGCAGTTGCGTAAAGGGGAAAGTATGATGGTGATTTTTTAAAAGTAACTCACTTTCAGTGTGGTTATGGTCCATTGTGGCCATTCTGTTTTGTTGCTATGCTTTCATATCAAAGGTATTCCCCAACATGCGGAGAGACACAGTACATTTTCTGTATATAATCTTTAAACAAGTTGTTATTAGCTTTGACATTTGCTGTAGGGAATGGGCCTTTTTAATGGAGACATGAAAAAGCCCTATTTAAAATGAGAGTCATTTCTATAAATTGATCTATCAGTGTGTGTTGCCTGACAGGACATGGGTCCTGAGGATGGCATTAGGAGCCATTATTGTTTTCTCCGATGGAAACCAGGCCTTGCTCTGGCCCTCCGGCTGGCTGCTGTGTGCAACACACTGATTAGGCCACCACAGGGACCTAAAGGAGCCTTTTGAGAATCACATGGAACTTTTAAATGGGGTCCACTGCGGCGGAAGTGAACTGCGCGACTTCTGAAGAACATCAGCAAGGCAAAGTCAAACTGAGATTGTGTAATGGTTGTCAAATTGGAGGTGAAAGAACTGCAGGCAGTGGAAAAGTCCTGACGTGGTTCATTAAAGATGAAACAACCACTGCCTAAATTTCCTACATTACATAAATACAGTTAGACAATGTTTGGTTCTCATTCCCCCGTGGCTGTAGAGGGGATAATATCTTGGCAAACTGTCCAGCAGATGCACTCCATTTTTATGGATCAAAGGGCCAGAAAACAAGCATAGCAACGTCATGCCTACTGTATTTCACATCTGGACCTGGGGATATCAGTCATGTGTGGCCACTTGTCATAATTTGGATGATTCAGCCCTCAGTTTTTATTAGAGGCAGACTATTGTGAGTTGCAGTTAATGTGGTTAAAGGGAGATTATTTTCCATAAACTGGGATTGTTTTACAAATCTAAGGATTTTTTTTTCCTGCACTTGTACTGACCTTTGAATTGCAACATGGATGGATGATGTACTATATTCATTGTACTGTTGGGAAATCTCAATCATTGGAGTGCTTCACAGAAAAATGTACAGTGGTGTAGGTCAGCACCTTTTGGTGTGATATATGAATTGGTCCTCTTCAAATAGGACATGAATCAATGAGAGCCAAATTTCATCTGTCTAAATGTTTTAGTCTTTTGACTAAATTGTTCCATTATTTAAAACAAAAATTAAAAAAAATAAAGGGACATTTCTTTCCCCAGAGATAGCTTGGTTTGTTCAGTGAATGTTGACTGCTTTCCTCTCTAAATGAGAATAAAAGACTAACCCTACCATGTTCATGAGGTCATACCAATATAGAGGTCTAGTGAGATGAAATTGAAAAGATTAAAGATTAAAAATACAATAATATGATCCTCCTTTGGCTTTACAAAGTCAAACAGTCTCTGAGCCAATTAATTATACGTCTCTGTCACTGGAGATGGACAGATCGATGATATTCAGGGATGTCTTGATCGGGTTTTTTGGCCCCGGTCCTGACATCATATTTATATGCCGTCTATGGTTAACATGGGTGCTGAAGGGGGCTTCCGCCTCCTGTCTGAACCCAGTGGCTGCCAAAATGGGCTGCGCAGCAACAGCTCGACCGGAGACAGCCATCCATACGTTTTGCGTTTGCGGTGTAATTGGTATCACCAGTGTTGTCATGAGTTTTTTTAACTGGTGGGAAAATGTCCTCGCCATGGCATCCCTAAGCTGTAGCGTACTTAATCTAACACACCTTCTTTTTTTCAAGAGCTTTTGATCTAACTACTGGAGGTCCTGGTTAAAATATATTAAGTTTGTATGATTAAATTATTGATATGCAATAATTATCCTAAAACCGATGTGATCCGTTAGAGAGAAGATCATCATTATGTTGGAGTTGTTGGAACTACAGAAACACTCAGTTCCCATCCCTAATGCCATTACAGTCACAGCTCTGTGGTTTGTGTGGTTAAGTAGTTGTGCATTCCCCTTTTTAAAAGGCAGTTTAAGTTCAAGTACTTCTGAACAACAGTGGAGGATAATGTGTATACGTGTGCGTGCGCACGTCATTGTAAATAAGTGAAAGCAGTGTCCAGGACAGTCCCTGCTGTTCCTCCTCTCCTGAGCTCAGGTTGCAGCTCCCAGATGGTTCCTTAATCTGTAGGTCCCGCTCAGGTCAGCTCCAGCTGAGCCAGGTAACACGAGCCAAACTCATAACCCCACCATCCTCCAAAATGCATCCATGGAGACCCACACAGATGACTTTAATGTCTTTACTTCTTCTGAAAACGGAGCCACATGAAGCTCAGTGAGCTATGATCGAGGGGCTAGCCTAACTGAAACCTATTATCTACAAGACCTGCTGCTGTGAGCTTAAATCCCTTTCACTGTGTGCTTTTGATGACGAAGCATCTAACCTGGACCCAGTGGAAAAGCTTGAACATGATAGTGGTCAAATTACAGAAGACGTCACCTCATATGGTGTTAAAACACCTCATTATTTCCCACTCACTCCTATAGCCACCTTATAGCTCTGTATAGTGTATTATTAGTACATAGGATCGGAGTTGCTCCACTCTCCAGAGCTGGACCAAACCGCACCGAAATGCTGCTTGTCAAAGCCATGGTAAGAAATTACAGCACACTCCTGAGGGTTTGATCCCCGGCCAGATAAGGAACTGCTTGATGAGATTGGGTTACCCCCCTCCTAGTCTTGGAAGAGAACAACCACAGCAGGTCCCGAGCCTCGACTGTGATAAAATGCCTCCCTGTTGGAGTTTTCCCATCTCCTCTCGTGTTTAATGTCTAATAATTTCCATGCGCCGATATCGGTTGACTTGACGGGTTGGGTGTTATCACAGCCAAGTTACAGCTGGAAAGCTTTTCCAGGCCAACCTGAAGGGTGCGAATGAGCAGCTGACCCATAATTTCACATTCCAGCTTTAAGTGTTTCGAAATTACCCCCTGAAATTAAGGGCTTTTGAATTTGGCTTTGCTCCTTTGATATTTGCTATCCAATTTCTTGCCGAACTTTGCTCTCCTTCTGTTTCTGAATATTGCCTTTGTTAGAATGTATCTTGTTTTTTTTTTTCATCAGTTTGACCTTTATTGGATTTAGTTGTCACACATGTTTCTATTTTAGGCTGCAAGTTTCTCTGCAAGTTAAATAGGCATTATTGATGATTCTAGTTGCAGGATAATTAGTGTTTTTGCCTCTTTACTGCAGTTTATGTACCTTCACATTAGGCAAAAATAAACAGATCCTTTTCCTCTCCGCCTCCCCCTGGACACTGTAAAACACCTCTTAAGATAAAATTTTAGTGCATAGGGTATGCTTTCACCAACACAGAAACTATATGGCGGCCACTGGTGTAAGAACAGGGTCCTGTTGTTCAGAAAGCTACTTCAACACCTCAGCATTTTTATAAGACTCATACAGTCGCTTTTTGAGTACCTGCAGTCTATCCTTTGTGGGCTGTCTCACAAAATGGAAGAAATTCTGTCATACACGCATTGTGAAAAGCATTGAGATTGATGTTTATAAGAAGGTGCAGACGTTTGTGCTTGTCAACATGTGTTTTCTTTTTCCCACTGACCCTCAAAGGATTCCAGTGATCTTAATGAAACCAATTTTCATATAAAGACGCCTTTTAGCTTTGGCTCCTTGCATGAAGGCAGCAGAATTTTGGACTCAGCCGCTGTGAGGAGTCCTGGCCTTTGAAGTAGCCTCTGGTTATTTTTCTGCTTGACAGATCAGAGCAACTGTGCAGAAATCAAAAGGGAAGTGCCCTGCCGCCCCAGGTAAATGGTAACTCAGGACTGAGCCGGGACATTTTGAAAGCTAATATGGCTACTGGTGAGTTAGGGCCATCTGGACAATTTACCCTCCATCCAAATTCTTGAAAATGTAATGTTTAATAGAGTGAGATTGTGTGCTGCACTTGTGAGCAGACTTGTGCCAGAGGGTGTATCATATGACTCATCAGAAAATGCTGCTGCACACCTCAGAGTGTGAACGACAGAGTCCGAGACATGGTTGGTTGCTGGTGAGGTGTTGACCAAGGCTATCCAGGCATGTCTGACCAATCTCCACTCCTATAGCAGGAATGCAGGGTGTGGGAAAAGTGAAGACAATTCTTGAGACTCTAAAGATGCTACACAGCACTTGGTGGAGTTCATTTTCCCCATGAGAACAGTAGGTATTGAGGGATGAGACACGGCCAATTTAGCTAAGTGAGATGTGCTTTTCCGCCAAGGAATATCTATCTCCCTGTCTCCCAGGGCAATTGTCGCTTAACCAGGGCAATGAGGGGGATGAGGACAGGGTTTCCACAGCACTTGCATTTCATTTTCCAATGCCCCCCTGGAGGGTTTCAAAACAAGCTCTGGGGTTAAGAACAAAATCACTGAAAGCCGTTACACCACAACTGATGCCTAGTCAGGTCTGCTTCTCATTGGAAGGGATCTTGGGTGAGGGAGAGGGCTTACCAGCAAGGCTCAGAGTTGCAAACAATCAATGCCACATTGGCGCTCGACCCCACTAAGATTATAGATGCCATACATACGTACACACACACATAAACTAAACAAGGACAGACGTAAAAAAGGAGAACTGCATTGCCTAAAATGGAAAATAAAATGTGATATTGTCTTTTGCAACTGTAGAAACGTATTATTAATGATCCTGATCATTTTATGTATTGTGTAATCCGCCCCCTTGTGTGGCCCACATGTGGTTACTTTTTCAGGAGGTTCTGGTAACCAGTTGACCACAAACCAACAAACTTTTAATTTATTTCAGGATTAGGGTCGACAACAGCTTTCGCATGCAACCTCAGATCAAGAAAACACATTGTTGAAATATTCAATTTAAAAAGAAAGGTCAAACAGACATAAAGGATTGTATATTTGAACAGAAAACAAACTTTTGACTTTTGTAGATTATCTATACTATGTATTATTATGTTAATGACTAATTGAAGGTAGTTGTCCTCCACCATTTGCACTTACACACACAATCACATCCACTATGTCACATAAAGCTGTGTGTGCGTTTGCTGGCATATTAGTTCTCACGAATGGTTTTGAAGTAGATGATGATAGGACCTTTTCTTATTGAGATCATTGCACACAATCACACATGTACACAGTCTGCTGTGTGTCTTGTCGGTCCTTCTCCTTGGTGATGTTTTTGTAGAAATATTTACTGTAAATGTTGTAGGAGAGAAAGTATCCTTCATATACTCTGGCTGCTTTGGATTATCTTAGTTTTTCTGTCCAAGTTCCAAATATGAAATCTAATTCATTCAACTATATCATACATTATACCGTGTGTGGTCCCACCGCAAATAGTCCCAAACCATTTTGTCTCTGACCCATGAAAATACTGCCATGTCATAAGTCACATGTTCATCTATTATACTGTTGCATATGCTTTGCACAACCATCAGTGAAAAATTATTTCTGTTTTTCCCTCATTTCTCTAGAAATCTTCCTTCTATGCAGTATAAGATAGGGACATAAATTTAGGGAATACTTTTTTTTCTGCAGTGTGTATGTGTAGCTGTACATGTTTAAGAGTCTGAGTCATACATCCCACAAGACAAGACCGGGACCAAATTCAGTTCAATGAAATTTTCAGTAAAATATTGTTTTGTAACTGTATCTATATATTGGACTTTCCTTAGCAATTATATATATACTAAATTGAAAAGAAAAAAAGAAAAACTAAAATAAACTTTCAATGTTACCAGTTCCAGAGAGGGAAATTGGAAAAAAATAACTCAGCAGTGTATGAACCATTTTCTTTGATTTTGAAAGAAGAACAGAAAGAAAGAAAAAGAACAAAATTGACAAGCAGCAATGAACATTAAATTATTTAATGTGGGTAAAATGAATGTTAATTTAATAACCGTATCGTTTACAATGCTCTGTAGAAGGCATTTTTGGTGTGTTCTATAGATTGGCATAATGCAATGTTGTTCTTGTGCAAGATTGTTTATCTAGACCAGTGGTGGAGATGATTTAGTGTTGTTTTGATACAGCTGCTTGTGGTCCTGCTGGGCCCGGGGAAACTGGGAGGTCTTGGTGGAAAGGAAAGGAGTTAGAAGAGGATATGGGTAGAGGTTGATTTATTTGCAGCCTGAGCTTAGCCTGAGCTTCCCTTTACCACCAGACCTCTCTCCTCTCAGGGAGACAGGCACACAGCACACCAGCTAGCGAGGGCGACTGATATGGGAAAGTAACTTTAGAGTTAGTTTCTCATTAACTGTTATGTCTGATACGTAAAATCTCAAACTCTTTTAGGGAAAACGAGACAAGGGTGCTCACACAGCCTGGTGTGTGGAGCCATTCATGATGTTTGCTATATTCTTTATCCTAATTGTAGGTCAATATTTAAACTCCTTCTTAGTTTTATGCTGGAATTTAGTGCAGTGAATAAACACCAGCCAAGTACAGGTTTCATTAGCATATTCAAAAATGGCTATAACATTTTATTTTTATGTTGCTGAAGACATAAATACACAGAGACAGGTTATGTCGGGAAAATACTTGAGGATTCTCATCATTTGCTCAAAAATTCCGCCAGAGAGGTTATATTTTCGGTTCGGTTTGTTTGTCTGTTTGTCAGCAGAATTACGGAAAAACTACTGGCCCGATTTTCATGAAACTTGGTGGAAAGGTGTAGCATGGGCCAACACAAATTATTTTTCACTTTCGTTAACATTGTGAGATAGGGCCTGCCCTTGGCGGAGGTCTGCGCTCTCCGAGTGCCCTTCTAGTTCGGTTTTAGATTTATCCAAACCTTACTGTGTTTCTGTTTCTACTTCATCATTTCTTGTAGGCCAGGGGTTCCCTAACTTTTTCAGCTTGAGACCCAAAAGAGAAATTTGGTGTTCCTTCTGGGACCCAAACTTACAAAAAATACATCATGAATTGCCATGTCATCTACATTTATAAACTACTGATAAAGAACATACCAAACCCTGAATTTTAAATGTATATGAAATGTATTTTCCATTATAAAAGTAAATCACAGCAACAATTAAATTTGCTGAATGTAATGTTTGTATTGTTGTTTCTCACCACCTCATAATGAACGTGGGTGGGGTAAACACAACATCTGACCAATGTAATGCTCTTCTGTTTTAATTAGGAAAATTAATTCAGATATCATAGCTTTGTTATGCATTTTACTCTGCCGATTGGTGGCCCAATAAAAACGGGTCTGCGACCCATTTTGGGTCCTGACCCTAATCAGTCTTATCAGCAAACAGTCCAGTGTATGGATCTGTGATATGCAATAGATATGTCTATAGCAAGACCATTATTTTTTATCTTTATTGATAGTACAGCCGAAGGTAGACTGGAAAGGGGTGAGAGAGAGAGAGAGTCGAACCCGTGCCCTCTGCGGTGAGGACTTTAGTCTCTGCATATGGGGCTTACACTACCACTGAGCCACCAGCGTGCCCCAGACCTTTATTTTTTAAGAGAAGGACTGTCTTAGGGTTTGGCTGATATCTGATAACCTTCTCCTATCCAATGGATGGCCACAACCAACTTGCCAATAATGATTGGTATGTGTTTACGACTGAGACCAGAGCTGATGCTGATATCAGACAAAAAAACTAAAGATTGGGCTACAACTCTCTCCTACCATCTCGTTATTAAAAAGAAACTGCCTGATCTTTTTTTTCCCCATTGATGAGGCCCATTCTTAGAGGGGATTATGGGAACATTGTTAGGATTGCTGCTGTGTTGTTCTGTTGCTAACATTAAGAGGATGTGGGGCTATAATACTTCAATATGTTTTGCATTAAGTCTGAGCATATTTGCCTCCCTCTGGGAGTTAAACGTATTAGCAGATAGCAAATTTTTCTTCAAGCTCAAGTTTTTGCGGACCCGTTTGGCCTCACTGTGTTAGGAGGAGGGGGACAAATCAACTCAGGGTGATGTGTTGTTTTTATTAAGATATCCTTTAAAATCAACTCAAGCAGCATTATAATGCCCAAATGTTGAAGCTGTGATTTAAGAGGTGAAATGAAAGCTGCTACAATGCTTTTGTAATAAAATGAGTCCTGCTGAAAAAGGGGAGAGAGTCTGGAGCAGCAGCAAAGACATTTTTGACTGTTACCTTTACTACGCATTCTTTGGTTTTGGTATAGTTGTCTCTGTGGATTGGAGGCTTGGTTTCTTTCCTGCTGCTAAAAATGTAATAATGCAATGGCCATTTTTGGCTCCCTGTACACTATTTCATCTCAGACACACTGCCAGCACGGATATTTGGCCTTCCTACCAATAAACAATGGCAGGGGTTGACTCTCCTTTGTGTATATCTGTGTGTGCATGTGCATGTGTTCCTGTGTTTTGTATTGTGGTCTGGGCAAACCCAACTTGGCTCTGTTTGAACAGGGCAGGATAAAGGCTCATACATTTTAATATATTGCCCCAATGTCAAGCAAGAAGGAGCTAACACAATGCCACAGGGGAAACGCTTTTTGGTAATGAGAATCAGCTTCAGAAGCACCAGTTTAAATAAGGGGACTGCTGCCATGTATTTGTGTATCCAGACTAGATGTGAGAGACAGTAGTGTTGCCAGGTTAGGCATTCAGCCCCCACTTTTTCTTTTATTGTGGCCTAACAGAGCAAATGGACATCTGGTGAGATGACGACTATAGCGAATTCATGTCCTGTAAAACTAGGGATGCACCGATACCGATACCGGATCGGATATCGGGCCGATACTGGCAAATAGCTGGTATCGGGTTATCGGTGACAATGGGGCTGATCTATTAAATTCAATTATTTTTTTCTTTATTTTTTTAAATTAAAAAGAAAACAAAAACAATTCAGTAAATATATATCTATGTATTTATTTGTTAGATTATCTTCTTTTACAAAGTTAGGAAAGCAATGTTTAAGTCAAGCCTCATGTTGCCTTACACATAAAAGATCCTGGACACTTCCACACAATGAGGCATAAAGCTTATTAATTAAACACTGATATCAGATTGGTACTTGGTATCAGACGATACCCAAAGCCCAGGTATCGGAATCAGAATCAGGACTGAAAAAGTCAGATTGCTGCATCCCTATGTAAAACACATTCAAGGGAGCATTTTCTCCTTATAGCCTACCAGTTACAGATTATTGAAAACCACCTGTTAAATGTCTTCAGTCATCTAGCCAGATTAAGAGAAATGATTTAAACATTACCTACTGCCCCCTCATCAATCTTCACTTGAGCAGATTGCGGCGTACCTTTGCCTCCACTCCATTTGTACTGAAGAGGACTCTTTTAGATGAGGGGGGTTTTGGTGAAAGTCCATGACTAAAGTGTCATAAACGACTAATCCCTCTCTGACTCCTCCAACACAGGTCAAAGGTCATGTGCCTTCCCCACCGCTGTGACCACATTACAATGTGTTCAGGGTCAGTTTATCGGAGGGGAACAACGTGACACTTAGGTGGATCAGGACATTTGCTCCAAGTTTTGTCGTGGAACATTAAGTAATGCCACAAAGCCGCTACATTGTTGAGGGATTATCACTCTGATTGTGGCCCTTATTTGTTCTATTTATAGCAGTAAATAGTGGCATTTCTGCTCCATTCCAGATGGCTTTCATGGCCAGCACTTGCATGTCCTTGACAATTGACTCCAAAAGTTTGGCTTGTGTACAGCACACTGGCACCACACACACATCTCGGCCAAACACTCTGTTTGCCGGCTGTGTGCCTGTGAGTAATTTGGAGTGTAGTGGCCTTGTCAGTCAAATGCAGTGCAAAAGGGCTCAATTTTAAGTGTTTTATATTCCGGGATATATTTATGAAGTCTTAATTGTGGTAGCAAAGACATTGAAGTGAAAGCCCCTTTGACTTCCTGCTGATCCAGATTTCTACATTTGCGGTGCCAGCAGTGTCGTTTTCTTTGACTTGGATATAAAACTTGAGCTTGTGATTTCTATTTGGCCGGTGATGCGAGAGGACCAACTTGCTGTTTGACATGGAACACCATTGTGTAATGTCATTACAGAAGATGCCAAGAGCATGGGGTTCATATGGCAAACTTGATGTGATGTGGAAAGTGCACAGAGCACATTTTATAGGCAATTTCTGTCAAACTTTTTGACTCTACATACTTGTGGCTGCGCTGAGTTACTGTTTCTCCAAAACAGGATTCAGACAGCTTCGCGAAACGGAATGATTGATATATCGATAAGTTTGCAGCGCCTGGCTGGATTATACATACGCTTGGAAAAGACATAAACCGCTTTTGGTCTCTTTGGCCGTCTATGATCCCATTTTACCTGTAGCCAACACCTCAGCTGCGCAATGCTGTCGCCTCCCTAATCCACACTTTCCATGACAGTTTTTCCCAGCAGAACAGATTGGGCACATTCGGGAAACAGAAATCATAACAACCATAACATGGTTGGTTTCACATAATGCAGTATACGGATCTAGTATGATAGAAAGAGAAAAATATGCTCATGCAGTTATGTCTGTAATGGTAAGTAGAATACGAGAAGATTTGTTGCTGGTAGGGGTCTCCCACTCATTTTGAGTGTCAGATTATAAGAATACTTGTCTTCATTGCCTACTGTAAACCTGTCAGTTTATAGCCTCTGTCTGTCTGACTCTATCTGTCATTCTCTTAACATACCTGAATGGGATTAGACAAGTGCAGAAAACTCTTCCACAGCTGCAATGTTTTGCATTCCCAAAGCATGTTTATCTAAGCTATAGGCTACAATATTTATGACTGTTTTTGATTCAGTCAGCGTACAGTTTTGATTTCACCATCAGCTCAAGTGGTGTACAATATGTGGCAAGGGGTCCATAAAGCCTTCAACATATTTTATCCTTTTCTTTCTTACGTGTATAGTTTCAGCATGTCTGACACCAAGCTAAACACATTCATCACTGTATAAAACGAGACACTATTTTTCCATTTTCTTAGGAATTCAAATTGAACCCTCACATAGAGTTCAGCTGCAGGATTTTTTTTTTTTTTTTACTTCATCAGCTGTATTAGAAATATGAGATTTCTAAACATATTTATGTGTTGTGTCTATTACAACATGTCTGTTGGTTAGTATGCCAGTAAATGTTCTACTATAAAAAATTCTGTATATTGTTTTCCTACAGTTGATGATTTATGGGTAAAAGAAGCTGGACATGTACTGTTATGATACAAATCATTCTACCTCCCACTTACTTTATCCTGCTCGGCACCAGCCCAGTCATGAAAGTCTTGAGTCATTCCGTTACGGATGTTCTCTGGATCCTTTGGCCATCTGGACCCGGACAGGAACAGGAAATGAAGAATGAGGAGTTAAGAGGGGTTCTTTTTAGGATATGAAAGCTTGAAAAAGAAATGCTGAGCACCCCTTTTTCACGGTTTAAGCCTGGGCTACACAAATTGAGGCACTTTCTCTTTTCTTTTTAATACCTTCTTTGCAACTCTTTCCTTTGCTCATTCCTTCCCCCCTGTCTTCCTGTCTGGGAGATATTTAATTCATTGTAATATTTAATATTATCAAATGAAAGTATGAATGAATGTAATGAATGCTGTGATCATATTGCCCTCCTCTACTTTCTTCTCCCTTGCTTTTTCTTTTGTTAATCTTTTTTCTTTCCATCTTGCTTCATTGTGACGATTGTCACAATTACATTTCACGTTTACTTAATTTTCTTTTTTTATCATATTGTAGATCTGCCCAGCTGTAGCCTTAGATTGTGCCAGTTTTGCCCGCAATAATTCAGTGAGCACATGGCAGTGTTATCAGATGGTCTCAGTAAAATTCATTCTTGCCAACATAGGAGGGATGGAGGGGGGAGAGAAAACACAGAGCTTTATTAGCCTTGTTTTTATCTTTATATTCTCATCTGAAGTTAAGAAGCCTTTGTGAAAACCACAACTTTTTTCCCCCAAAATGTCAAGATGCCCATTTAAAATCAAATTGAAAAATAAATTGAAAACTGTTGCTCATAGAGATATGCATTTAAATTAGCTCAAAGATCTATATACATACTCAGGAGCGCTTGTTTTTTTTGGACTGAAATATTCACAAGATGATGCCCATTTTCTCCTTTTTGGCCTCGTCATTGTGGCTGAGATTCCATGCCCCAAGAGGGAAGATAAGCGCTTACTAGGAGGATATTCTGAATTCCTGTACTGTTTTTCTCCCCGCTCTAATGTCCCTCTTTTTGCACGAGTGTATTCACTGAAATGACTTCATATGCATGTCATCTCAGAGAGAACTAAATCTACTTAAACAGAGGTTAATGGAGGGCTTCAGGTAGGATTTATGACAGGTGATATGTTTTTACCTACATGTAACATATCCCTCTGTCACATTAAGTACTTAATGTATCCCCACATCCATATTTTTTCCCTCTTATTTCTCTCCCTCTTTTCATTGTCTTTCTTTGCCAGTTAAAGAACAGCACACTGAACAGAAGTAGAGGAGCCCCATCTTTTCTCATGCATATTCAAGCACACGTGCACACACACACTCACACACTCTGAAAGGCAGCTTGGCTCCTGGTCAAGGGATCTCTACTAAAGACTAGTCCTGGACAAGAGAGCTGATCGCCAGCCAAGCAGGACAGTTACAAAGTGGAGCACAGGAGGCCCCACCATGTTTGCCGAGATCTAAAGCCTCTTTCTCTAAAGCTTTGTTTGCATTTTGTTCACTGCAGCAGCTGAACAGTACACAGAAAAGCCTTTTCTTACCCTTTCTCTGTCCACTCTTTTTCGCTTTTCACTTTTTCTGACTCGGCCGCTTTCTGACAGTTGATTCAATTCCTGTGTACTAAAGGAAATTATGTGCTTAATTGGATTATTGGGAGTTTTCTTCAAATGAGTGCTCACCCACCCACACAGCCCCAGACTCTGAATTCTCCTCTGGGATGGGCTGTCCGGTACATGTTTCCAGACTCCACAGTCTGCAGGATGAGTGTGAAATGGGAACCTGGAAGTGTGCGGACAGTTTAATTCTATTAAGCCATAGCAATTATAATAAATATAATTGAATATTCAAGATGCTTTTGTTTATACTCACTTCATTAGGGAACAGTTTTCAAATCAAGGCCGCAATCCTGTTTAAGTATTAAACACTGTCTGAATTTTTTTTTGTTGCTTTTTTGAGGTTTTTATATCATTCTGTAGCTTCCAGTGCTCCTTATGTATTCAAATCCAAACACTGATGTTTCGGTCGAAATACGTATGTTTAGGTTCAAAATGCTGTTTTTCCCAAACCCTTCTAAAACTTTTTCACACATGACCTGACGTAGGTTTCTGTATGATGATGTTGCTGCATATAAGCAGACATGAGTAAAGTTACCAGCACCGAAGCTAAGTATTGTACTGCTGTGAACGCTTCGGATCATAGACTATATATAATATATACAGACTGTTTATAATATTTACAGTCTATTGTTTGGATCCAAAAGTCACACAATAACACAAACTAACTAAACTGAGCAGCAGAAGATCAGCAACTCCCGCTTTCTGCGATGTAAAATGACTGTTTTAGTCAATGGAGTCTGGTGGCTTTGAAGAGAACGATATGTGCTGCTGTGGACGGGGCTGTAGCAAAACCTATTTTAGCCACCTAAAAAAGGACCACCTAAAAAAATCTATATCAGTTTAAGTGTACGCTATTAGAATATTTTCACCACTTTACCTTGCTGTCAAACAGACGGGGAACTGAAGCCATTTTACTCAGAGTTGCAGGTCTGCTGCCCCAGTCGCTTGTGCTATTGTGTGACTTTCGGATCTGAACTAACGTGGCAGCCACCGCAGTACATTGCTTTGCTCAGCTTACATTACATAGCTCCTTAGCATCCACGTTGTTATTGATAACATTATTGATTACATGACGTTTTGCTTAGGGTGAGTGGGCGTTTCCATTTGAAAAACCTGGAAAAGAACACAGATTGAGTCCACCTTTAATTTGCAGTCTTTTCCCTTTAGGTCTGACACACACACACACACACACACACACACACACACACACACACACACACACACACACACACACACACACACACACACAACACACACAACACACAGCACACAACACACACACAATGTGAAAATTCAACCAGATATGTGGCATGAAAGCAGGTCTAGCTGTCAGACATCTCTGCTGGCCATCACCTTCAGCGTGCTACTTGGCCCAGGTTTATAGAGAGACAATAGGGTCCAAACGCACACAGGCATCACTGGAATTTGCACCTGTTGGAGACTGGGCTCCTATGGTCTTCTCTCCTGAAAGCTCTGCCTCTTTCTAGGCATTCTTTAATAACCGAGGCCATGACCAGAGACCTGGGAATGGTGGTATGGAAATGGTGAAATGTTAAATGAAGGAAAGAAGGCAGAGAGAGTTGGAACGGGTAAAATGGATGATGATGAGAGGGCCTGGGTGTATAAAAGAGGCTGGATGAGGGAGCTTAGAGAAAGGGAGAGTCCTGCTCTTGTACCTATTCTCATACAAATGGCCTCTTACGCTGTGTGGCCCTTCAGTGGGCCATAAACATCCCAGTGGTTGTGCAGTTGTGTAGCGGTGAGCCGTTGATGTTATGATTTTCTTCCAGAAAGAGGAAGTGGAGTCAGGGCAGAGATTAAAATGCCTCTCTTCCCACCCGCGTGCGAATCACAAATCACATAGAGCCACACAGTGCTTCCCCTCGCCCAGGAACCCAACAAACACCCTGTTAAAAGCCGCAGCCACATCCCTGTGTTTTCATCTCACTGGGCACAGAAAACATAGTTTGTATTCTAATGAGATGAGCGTGTATACCCAAGTTTCCCATGTGGACACCAGTGCTGCAGTGAAGGTTTATTAGCTTGCCAATGTAGTTCTTCTAGCCTCATTATTAGTTATTTTGCTGGTGGTACTGTGGCTGTTAAGAGCAGCACTGATCATTCACCGGAGCTGTTATGCAGTGATGTATCATTAAGCTACTATATGTCAACATGCTCTGTATGCTCTAACCCGATCTCCCCAGTTCTTGCCACATTCTGCTGACAAATGAAAATTCTGTCCTTATCGTGGCCCAGGGCCAGTTAAGGCCTCTGAGGGGATAATTGAACGGCCTATCTGCCCTACGCAAATCCTAATTCTCTCTCTCAACAGGCCACTGGCGGCATGCTTTATGGGATTATTTTCAAGCAGACATTTTGAATGTTGTAGCATACATAGGCCTTCCTTCCCACGTACAGATTTCCCCCTTTCTCCTTGTTCCTGCCTTTCACCTTCTCGCCTGAGAGGATTAGTAAGTCAGGCTTCCGGAAACAGAGCACCACTCGGTGAGAATGAGACTCCCAAAAGCTCAGAGACAGGAAGGAGCTGGACACTGGCTTTATGACAACAATTACTGCCTTCTCCCAATGTCTTTTGGGGGTCTTTTTTTCAAAGTTAACAAAGAGTTGGCTTGTTTTTTCGAAGAGAATATCAGTGTAAACAAACACTTTTGAAACAGATTTCCCTGCTACCCAAGAGACTGATTGGAGTCTATGGAGTCAGAGGGTATGCAGGGAAATGATTATTTGTTGAATGCATTATTGTTTGGTGGTGTGGAGGCTGTTGGATTTGTGGCTATACAGGAACTGTGCTGGCGGGGTCAATGATATGCTTTACCCATTTATTTTTTTATTTTTATCTCTAATAAATATTTTTGGAAGAAGTAAGGCTTTCTTTGTTGAGATTAAAATATATCCTTGGCTTATTGACAAAAGGGTTCATATGCAGATGGGGCTTAATCATATTTTATACTGAGCAAGATCTCTAACTCTTTAAACAAGTTTGTGTACAAAGTCCCGCACCAATCGCATACCAAATGATTATGTCTGTCCTAGAAGAAGAAGAAACGAAAGTAGGGCATGACCACCTGGTAAGTCTGGTGACTGCTGTATGCCCAGAAATAGAGAATGGGAATTGGGGGGAAATTGCCTAGAATTCAAAGGCTTGAAAGAGTTTAAATTGTTGAATTTTGCACCAAGGTTTCATCCTGAGTGAAGGTGACCTGGCCCACACTGTGGGTCATATTTGAGTCCAAACAGAAAACCACTGTTGTATATTTTCTTCATCTTGTGTGTCCATCAAGATGTCTGAACACTTGTCTGTTCAAGAACAACCCATTGTTGTGCCACTTCTGCTGTTCCAGTACGAGCAGTACTGTACCGTTTTTGTCTGACAAGACTGACAAAAGGCACCAGGAGACTTTGTAAATTCAAAAGTGGAATCCAGTTGTATTGCAGTTTCTGTGGTCCCTGGGGCTTTGCTTGTGGAACCTGGTTGCTACATGACCACCATTGTCTTAGCTGTCAGAATGTCTTTCATCTTCTTACTTGGACCCAGGGAGAGCGATCAGTATCTCCTCGCTGTTTCTATCTCATATCTACATTGCTTACAGCACTGGTTCCCAGCCATTTAGCCATTTACTGGACCTTAAGGCTATCCCAAATAATTTCCGTCATCCTGTGATTCACCAGATCAGGGGAATGATAGGACTGGTTTCTCACACAATCTTTTTCCAACTTTTGTAGAAGTTCTTGGAACATCCTAATCCTGCTTTAAGATGGCTCCCTGGGTGGTCCATCAGATCTATACAGGATTTGCTCTATGTGCTATCATTGGGTTTCATCCTTATGTTTGGAAATGCAAATGAATAGGAGGTCTGTTGTTAGTGTATTCGCGGCAACAGAGTATTGAAATATTTGTAAGATTGACTGGATTTGGAGGATTTGTGGCCCCCTATTTGCCACACAATGTTTAAAGGCTTGATCAATAAGGGTGTCTGTGTGTTCTTAAGTGCCTCTGGCAGCTAGTAAGAGCCAAGGAATCATAGTCTGTGCTGACAGTTGTTGTTATTTGGAAATCTGGATACACTTACTTTATTCATGCCAAGAATTATCCAATATAGACTACATTCCTCTTGAACTAGATATGTGGGAGTTAGTAAGTATTTGCACCTGTTTATCATTACCAATGGTACAACCTGTTGTTTGATATTTTATATGGAAATCAAACTTATAATTTTCTTCAGATCAAAAATGATCAGCAGGATTAAGTCAACTATAGTTTGGGGAAATTGGAAGAACAGCATGTGTGATTGCGACATAAAGGCAGTGTGCCTTATGGAAACTTTCAAGAAGGATAGTCAGTTGTGTTTTACATTGGGGAAAGATAAATATGCTAACTGCTCTGACCTAGGGCCCGACCGATGTGAAATTTTTGAGGCCGATACCGATGCAGATTTTTGATGGGAAAAATGTACAGATTAAAAAGAACCTTTTCTATGTGGATTGTGCACCTATTTTGCACCAAT
>JAOVVB010062961.1:0-14266 GCA_028570985.1 Heterobranchus longifilis | reverse complement strand
GGAGAGTTCATTTGTGCATTTTCAGGATTGTTTTTGCAATACTTTTATTGTCATTATTTGTACGCACGTTAGTATGTATTTGATGTTGTGTATTGTGTGTGATATGTATGTGTGTGCATGATTCTGGTTGTTTGAAATACGGACTGACATCATGGATAAATTAAATCTATGTTAAAACATTTTTGCATGGGATTTATTTTTTTAAAACCAGTTTAGGCAAAAAGTTAATTTCAACATTTGTTTTTGCACATACCTCTTCTATCATTTTTATGAATATGTATCTGTATTGCCGATGGTGCATACTTTTTTTTTTTTCACCTTGCGGTGACGTATTTCCCAGTTAAACGGTAGCCTATATTTGCACAGGAAGTCTAATCCTTCACTTATGATTGGACCTCTGAAATGTGGGCACCGTGGTGGGCTAGATTTCAGTACGGAGCTACAGAGGACTGTTAGCAATGGCTCCACACCACCACCTCCACACACACTTCCCTCACCTGTTGTTGTTAGATCACAAGGATTAAAAGGGAGAGATGAAAATGAAACGTTGCTGTTTTCTATCCGGCTGTGTCACAGCTCCCAGCCTCCCTTCGTGCTGCCAGCTCCCCCCCCGCATCGCTCACCTACTCACCTTCCGTCATCCGCCCGCGACGCCGCTGTTACTGTGCTGCAGTGACACATAGCCAGTTGCAAATCAGCCGCATGTCCCTTGAATGAACTAGACCTCCGCCTCATTGTTACAACCGCGACAGCACGTGGCTGCTATTGTTTTCACCTTGCAAGTGTGTGTGTGTGTGTGTGTGTGTGTGTGTGTGTGTGTCATAACCGTTGTCACCGTTGTAGCCCATCTATGGTTGTGACTGCTGTTGCTAGCTAGCTAACCTTAGTCCCAGTTGCAAATTTATTGACAGATGGATGTTGTAATATTATTGGTTGAAATCGAGTTTGCTTACATCATTTTTTGGTTTACAGGAAGAAATAAAAATACAAATAAATTTTTTTTTTTTGCTAATTTTTTTGGCATATATTGTTAAATAGTCTAAGGTGCACAACATGGCAAGAGATGTGATCTAAACAGGCTGAAAATGCATTTTTAATTTCAGCTCGACTTTAAACTGTTTGATGTGGTAGCTTCTTGTCTTGTGTGGTCATTGAATATTGCATTCTTTTATGCCTCCTTCAAGCCTATTACGAACTATTCACTTACTGCATTACCTCCATACACCTTTTAGGAGGTGTGTGCTACAGTTGCTTCCCATCACAGCCAAGGTCATGCAAGGTCACACTCACACTTTGAACTTCAAGTCAGCACAGTGTGTAACCTGGTAAAGTTGGACGTTTAGTCCATGCATGCTGCAGTCCCACTTCCTGACTGCTCATACTGATGGTAAACTTTGGACCTTAACTTGATGCAAATATCATTCACCTTTCATGTATATCTTTGTAGTCCACACTTTAACACCCAAGACATTATTCATGTTATTCCTTTGAGGGTAGCCATGTTCCTTTATGCAATGTACATAATGGTTACACAATGCAAAGGCAAAACTGAATGATAATGGAATGAAAAATAGTCCATGCTCCAAGGACGACCGAATATCAAGTTATACAGCAATTAAGACAAGAAATATAGCAAACACCAGCATTTGTATGTGACAAAACATTAATGCAAAGGTGAAAACATATGTCTGCAGATTGGAGTTTTTGATTTCACATCTCTAATGATTATGAGTTCACGAGGAAAGCTGCAAGTGAAAATATGGAATTCTGAGATAAGCATAGAATCAGAGAAGCTGACTGCTAACTAGACGTCTAACCCCCCCAACCCCACCCCCACCCCCTATCAGCATCACCTGGGGAGAGCAGGTGGGTGTTGTGGGAGTGTGATTCTCTGGATAGCACCAGCCTGCCAGGAGCTGACAGATCCTTTTTTTTTTTTTTATCCTGCCAGAGATCAGACTCTTTATCTGGGCATGAGAAAGAGAAGGGAACGCCTGGTGAAAACACAGGTGCAACTGTCACACACCTGCTTTGGCACTGATTTTGATCCGTTTGCCTTGTTTAGCTCGGTTTGGAACGGTCAGAGCACTTGACATACGGCAGCGACAGGTGCTTCAGAGACAACGTGGGTGAAAAACATCTGCGCACGGCTCCTCTTTGTCCCTCAAACGATGCTTGGTTGACATTCAAAATTCATTCATGAAATATATTAGCATCGTCTGCGCTTATGACTCATGAGCTGCTAATGGTGCAATGTATCTCACAAACCTAGTTAAGCTCCCAGTTCAGTTTTGATTTCAGTAACGGACAGTGAAAGTCAAAGTGAATCCTAAAATTTCTCTGTAATACACGTGTGAGCAGAGCTGGCAATTAAGCTCTTTTTTCCTGCAATTTGTTAACAGCAAATACTGACAAACATGAGTAAATAATTAAAAAAATCTCACCAAGATGCAAATTTAATATTTGATCCATGTTTATCTGTTCAGTGTAAAGGACAGCAGCATACTTCAAAGAGGCCAGGATTGTTGTAATTAAAGCAGGCATAGGATTCATTATTATGCTCATAAATCTCCCCTTGATTTCCCCTTGCTCAACACAAACTGGCACAGTAGTTGCTCCATCCCCTCACTGGCAAAGGGCTGCTGGCTTGCAGTTAAATATCGAGCCATGGAGTACTGGTACAGTCTTGCTCATCTGTTATTGTAATGCTGTAATGACTAGAATAATATGGATATTAATGCAAGTGGATTTGCAGTTTCATCCTCTTGCCTTGTGCGGACTTTAGACTAGAGGTCAGTAAGTAGCTTTCAGGACAAAAATTATTCATATGAACCTAATCTCAGCTGGAAATATTTGACAAGTGTGCCCTGACAAATCATGTTCAAAAAGAATTGCAGCAATAGCACTTTTATAATTGATTCTCAGCCACAGGCGTGTCAGTAAAGGTTTTGCAAAGTTAGTCAAATTCTGTGTAATGCTGTCTTAGTTCAAGCACTTATATCAGAAGTGTGCTATTCTATAGCTTTTTACATCTCTATGATCAGGAGTGCACATAACTTGTTTTGGTCTGGTTCTCAAGGAAGCACCTGGAGATGTTGCTTGTTACTCACACCCTTTACGGGGCACGGTATCCTACAAGCTGTCGTCATTAGGGGTCGACCGATATGGGTTTTTCAATGGCCGATGCCAATATCGATATTTAGAGAGCAGGGCGGCCAATAGCCGATTTATAGTGCCGATTTTGGTTTTTGGTTGTTGTTGTTTTCCATCTGATAAATTAGCCCACAACAATTTTGAAATAATAGCAATAATAATAACAAATGTGACACAAATTTAACTGATATATTTCAGTTTCTGAAATGTAGAAACTTACATAAATAAAAACAATGTTAGTGCACAGGACCACCAAGCAGCATCTCTATGTTTTGGTCCTTTTGTAGATCTGCACACTCTGCACTTTAATTGGCCTTGTGATCGGCTGATGCCGATTATCTCAAAATGTCATTAATCGGATTAATCAGTCTATCCCTAGTCGTCATCACTACCCTCCGGACTGCTCTCGTCACTATCTTCCTCTGTTTCAAACACGGTAGATGATGATGTAGGCCTACTTCTTTCTCCCTGGTTTCTCCACACAAAATAAAAACTCTCCCTCCTAACCTGTCCCTACAACCTGCAGCCTGTCAGTCCATCATCAGGGCATAGAAAACACTGTGCGTTTGTCTTGGAGGACGTGAAAGCGAAACTTAACAACACGTCCACTTTCAGCTCATCATTAACATATATTATATTATATCATATTATATTATATTGCAGCTAGCGTTGTCTGCGAGGAGTTTTGAAAAACATAACTACACTTTTCAGCTCACGTTTAATTTTTTCTTTATTTTTTAATGCGTTATTGCTTCTGTAATTAATTAATCAAAACTAATTAGGGCTTTGACAACCCTAGTTGTAATGTTAGCTTACTGCTGGAGCTAACGTTAAGTTTAACCTCGCTAACTTGAAAAAAAAAAAACACATCCACTTTACATTACTTAATCAAGAATGATGGCTAAAGTTACATTTTTAACAACTGATTTTTAATATATGATCAACACATCTGTTTAATGGCATCTTACCAGTGATTTATGGAGAAAATCCTGATGTTTCAGTGAGTAACCGTGTCCAAAAATGCCAAGAATGTTGGTACGCAAAAGCACCTTTTTTTCGTTTTATCTGCCGCGCATCCTTTATTTTAGCAATGCATGCGCACCAGTTATGTGCACCCCTGTCTATGATATAAGAAGACAGTATTGATGTTACAAAGAAAACAGTTGGTCAGCATTTATTGTGGGATTTATGTCCATCTGCTCCACACATTCATCATTTTAAATGTTCATCCAGTGGCCCAGGCTTTTCTCCATCCTCAGGGCCTGATGGATTGTTGACCTTCATCAGCGACTTTCTGTCACCGCAGATGTCTGCAGCATCCATTCAGCGCAACACGACTTTCCGAGAGGGGACAGGAGGGCACTGAGTCATTCAGCCAGTGCAAGCACTGCGTTGCTTGACTGGGAAAGACACAAATATTTGATGAGTCCCCCAGCTAGCACTGCATTAAAGATGCAGCACCGTGTCCGACACAAAGTCTGCAGCAGCTTAAGGACCAGTTTACTCTGAGTTGACTTTGATCAGTGATCTCAAAAACAAAAACAGGAGCTAAGAATTTGTGCAAACAATTCGTACTAAACTCAAGAGCCAGCACAGTTCAAGTGTGGGTTTAGCAGCTGAACAAGGCCTTAAAGATAAGCAGCAGAAAGTTCAAGGAGTGGAAACTTTCTGCACACATACATGGACTTATACTGTATTATATAGACATGTGAGGCCAAGCAATTTCTTATCTGTTGTAGAAACAACAGGCCTAAGGCTATGTATGATTGCCTATGCCAGGAAATATCACAGTCCTCATATCCCTGGCCCTAACTACAATACTGTACAGTAAAGGTTGATTAGTGAGGCATAAAATTGCGGTAGTCATGCAGTAAATCTAGCTGTCTTTACTGGCTTCCTGATAGATATTTTACTCACGGTCTTTAAACTCACACCATGGCTCCAATCACGCTCTGATGTTCTCTGAGGGCCTGCCCCTTGCCTCTATAGGCGACACGTGTAATCACATTCATTGTCTGTCAGAATCCTGGCTTTGGGTCTGCAGCCAGCCCAGTCGCCAGAATAAAATGTCAGAATTGTAAGTTTCTGCAAACAACCGATTTCTAACATTTGTACACTTCATACATATCATCATCACATTTCAAAAGTGACACAGTTCAGATATATATGAGCTTCTCATCAGCAGGTGGAAAGGACGATAGATGGCGTGAAACATAGGCGAGGCGGCTACCAAGCAGTAGACAGCAGTAGACTGCTGTTTGAGACCAAAAAAACTGGGTGTTTTTTAACGAAAGTTCGGGACAATAACCGTTGATTTACATAACTTATGGAATTTGCGTAACAACCGTCCAAAACTGAACCAAAACCACAATGTTTTTCCTAAACTTACCACCTAGTTTTGTTGCCTAAACTCCAATTTTGTTTGAATTTACAAAATTTCGACCGTAGTGAGGCGTCATAGTTTGACACGTAAAAGTGAGTCAATAAAGATTTGGGAAGGGAAAAAAGTACAATTCATAAGCTTCCATGAGCTCATGTTGATGCACTACATATGAAACAAGCATACAAATGTTACATATCCATGGTTTGTAGAAACATACAATGCCAGCATTTATTCTGGCAATTGGGTTGCTGTAGCTGTAATGTGTCTGATATTAGTAGAGTAAAAAAAAAAGGAAAGTAGAGAAATGACAATGGACTTTATTCAAATGCTTAACCTCCCTGTGCTGTAACTAATGGCATATACAGTATTTATTTATCGGTAGTTAGGGCTAAATCAGGCAATTGCATGGTGGTCTTACCACGGCCTACTGAGCCAAAGCTGATATAATAAAGTGTGAGATAATTGAGACTAAGCATTCTAAAAGCATTTTAAAATGCTGTGGGGGAAAAAGCAGCTTTGCAAAAAAAAAGGAGACGATCAAGACTGCAGCATTAGGATGAGGCAAAGTCCTTATCAGCATACAAGGAGGAGAAAAGGGAGAAAAGGAAGAAATTCACACCCTTATTCCAAACCTGTGCAGTATTTCATTTCACAAAATTATGCCCAACCATTTGCCTGCAGTTACATTCATTGGAAATCCATCCCTGCCTTAATGGAATTATAAGATGTAGTGCACCTAATCAAATGGAATTGATTTAAGTTGCTTTTTGGCCCAGGGCCCTTGCAGCTCAAGGGCTCTGCTTGTGTCTTCTGTTTTTCTGATGGTTCTTGGCTTTGGGGAACAGACTTGATAGACTGAGGAATATGTGCGTACCTGCATGTGTGTTAACAACAGTGTTGTTAGCCTTTTCTTTGCAGTGATGTGCAGCATGCTGTTGGCTTTGACTTTGTGAGTTTAGTACAAACCGTGGGTGTGGATGCTGGGAGGTATGTTGGCCCAGTGGTGGAAAGAATGAGCAGAGATGTGCAGTACTAGGACACAGCTGAGATGGAAAACAGGGCTGATGGATGCTAAACAAGGCAGCCAATGCTCGATGCAGATCGACCTTTATGAGTGTATTTATGCATAGTTTTCCTCTTTGCAAAGCGCTCTCAATACTGAGACAAACGAAGAGGAAGAAATGACACCATGTCATGGTAGCCGCTGTGAGGCTAGGCACAGGGTCATCCCTGTGCCCCCAGGGTCCTCACTGTAAGAGATTAGTAAAGCTATCAGTTCGAATTGTAAAAGAATGATGGATGTTTCAAATGAAGTTTGAATGGTACAAAATACAAATCCATTCAGCCACTGTGGAGATATCAATGTCTAAAGTCAAGAAATCTGTTTTGCTGGTAAATTTGAGGTTGTAGGTTTCAAGGAGTGTAACATCATAGGCTATAAGCTGTATGTGATTTCAACATAGCTGACCTAAGGAACATACATTGAACATTTGAAAAAAGCATTGCTGAGAACATAAAACCATAAAGTTCTCCTTAATGAGTCATATACAGTAAAGAGGATACTGAGCTGGGGAACATAGGACTCTGAGATACACTCCCTTTAGACACTGCAGTGCTTTGAGCTAAATGCTAACATCAACATGCTAACAATGACAATGCTAACAGGCTGGTGCTAAACAGGTATTATATTTACCATGTTCACTTAGTTTAGTGTTTACCATACTAACATTTACTAATTAGCGCTAAACACAAAGTACAGCTGAGGCTGATGGGAAAGTCATTAGTTTTACAGGTATTTAGTGATAAACCAAAATCATCATGTTGACCTGATGATGGTGGTGATGGGGATCACCAATGTGACTGCAATTCACCCTGAGGTGGACATGAGTGTCTGTGCCAAATTTCATGGCAATCCATTCAATACTTATTGGGACATTTTACTCAAAACCACAAATCACCAAAGATCACCAAATTCATTAATCTCTGTCAATCCATCCAGTAGATGTTGAGATATTTCATAGGATAAGTGACAACTTTGACCCGCTGGTGACGCTAGAGGAAAAGTCATTAGGATTCATCATCTGGGCACAAAGGATATTGGTACTAAATTCTTTGGCGGTTCATCCAGTAGTTGTCCAATAGAGACATTTCACCAAATTTCATGTCAGTCCATAGTTGATGAGGTTTTTCAGTATGGACCATATTGGTGGACAGACTGACAAACTGAGGGGGGTGGTTGGCTCGGTCACATGCAGGACTTTCACCCAGGAGCCTGGAGTTCGAGTCCGTGTGTATCACGTGACCATCACATGTACTTAAAATGGAACATGGAAGTAGGGATTTTAATGCCAGCCCCAATAGTTTTTTTTACTAACCACACCAAGTCGTTTTGTTGCCTAAACCTAACTAAGTATATTTTAGGTTAAACCTACAAAATTAGTCCCGTTTCACAATGTTATTCACGACGTTAATGACGCATGTATCACGCAACTGTATTACTACAAACTGGAACATGGAACACATATTGTATCTACAAACTGTTGTGCATACATTTTCATATTCATTATACGTCCCGTTTATGAGAATGCGTTGCCGAGTTATAAAGTCTTTGTTTTTTCATTAACTTCATTGGTGCTTAAAAGAAAACAAACAACATGTACTCAAAACTGATGAAGACTGAGATTCTTTCAGGGCTGCTTGCAAAGGTCAGGGCCATGAAGCACACATCACATTCTTAAATATGCAGAACCGTGGAGAGAATCAGTGCAGCGAGAGCACAACACTGCTCTGCAAACACAAACACGAGTTTGCAGGTTGCTTTCAGCGCACTGTAGTAGCCTTTTCTGAAACGGCTGCTTGACAACTCTTTCACGCGGGCTGCTCTTCTGAAAGAGAAGTCAGTTAAAGATGTCCTTGTAAAAAAAAAAAAGGTAAACCTGTTTTTCAATTAGAATCTCATTCAGCATGGACACAAGACAGTTAAAGAACTACCTCAAGATTGAATTGAATCAGCAAACCGTGCAGGGAAGTGAATCAGAATGTGTGAATATGTTGGTGGGGAAGGTGGAGTTGAGCAAAAAGAAAAGGCAGACATAGACAAAATGTATAGAGGGTGGAGGAAGAGTTTTGCACACTTACAAAAGCTCATTCTAACAATTCCGCAATCAGATTCTCTGAGTCTTCGGTGATGATGAGGTGGAATCAGATAACACACGGACCTCACATGAAAACACAACCTTTTTCCTCTGCTCTCTGAAAGCATGCAGCCAATTGTGTATGACAAATTGAGAGCATTTTGCAATGCCCTTTGCCAAGCTTGTGCAAAATTAGTTTCCCTGCTTCTTTCTCCTGTCTTCCTATCGTGGACACCCAAGTCTCCCATTTCCTGCATGGCTTGCAAACACAAAAGGAAAGTAGTGACATTTATTGGGCGCAGGTTTATTTGTATTCCATCTCTTCCTTCACTACATGTCGGCTTTTATGAGCTCACTCAGGCGAAACATTAAAGAAGCTCATTCTTTATTAATCCTCACAATGACAATTCAAAGCTTCCGACACGCCGACTATACCGTGTGTGCTTGCACTTTCTACTTTAAGAAATCAGGTTACTGTCATTATTTTTTAAACATCCCTCAGTTGTTGGCGTATGTAAAGTTTTGCACCATTCAGGCTTTCCATTTTGTCAAACGGGACACATAAGTAGAATTACTGTACATAAAGAGTTTTCCACGTGTCATTTTTGATAACCTTGCTCCTAATAATATTGCATAAGAGTCTGCACTCAGCTGGTGAGTGACTTGACCTTGTTATGTCGGCACTCTAAAATCATCTTGTTTGCCTCATTTTTATACAAATTCATCAACATGGAATTCATTAACAGCAGATGGGCCAAGGCAAACGTTTTTGCACATTTTTAGTAGCATTTTACCTAAAGACAAATAGCTGACCCAATGCTAATTTAATTTTAAATTCACTTTGCATTTTGCAGCTGCCCTGAGCTCAGTTTTACAGTTCAACATCTGTGCTAACCCTGAGGAGCGACAACCAGACATGGCAGATCATAGCAATGATGTGCTGTGGGGCAAAATCGACTGAGTCGTCTGACATGCATTTGATTAGACATGAGGCCATATTCAGATATACTGTACAACACTTGTGCTTGTTGTATTTGTAGAGTCAATGATGTTCCAAATCAATACTGGGACAGTGATAAGAGTTTCTGATGTGGAGAATGAGAGAGTCCGACGTAAACTGTTCTGTGGACTGCCCAGCTCCCCCCATAACTACATACCTTAACAGGCTGTTTTTCTGTTTGCATTCGCACTGGAACGCTGAAGTCATGTGATGTTAAGCTGGCCTGCTTTTTCGCTTTAACAAGTCAAAATTGCGCTGTATTTCCTCTGTTGCACAAATGTTCAGTAAAGCCTGGACTTCTCTGTCGGCCCATTTGTCCGTGTTTTCTTCCATTGTTTTGTGTTGTCTGTTGTGTACACGGCTAACAGGTTTTTAAAAATGGCAGTTGCTTGTGCTGCCTGTGTCTGACCAATCAACATACACTTATGTCACTCACGGTTCCTCTTGTGCTGGGACCTACTCTGGATAGGAGCTAAATAAAATCCCTCAAAATGGTGTTATAAGAACTACAATCATTCCTAGTTCATATGGTGCAGACACAAGAAAAAGGGGGGTTCTTAGAACTATGTTCTTGAAACTATCAAGAAATTCCCCCGGTCTGGAAATGTTTTTTAATCTGATGGTCTTTGTCTTCAGCCCTGCTTTCTCATACATGTATAATATATTGCTACTACTACACATAATACCTATTTTTATGCATATTCACAGTTCAGAGTTGAGTTTCAGAACATGAAGTGTGGGGCGGCCTCTAGCCCACCGGGTTAGAGCGTGTGCCCCATGTAGGCTCTGCAGCGGCCCGGGTTCAAATCTGGGCTGTGGCTCTTTGCTGCGTGTCGTCCCCTCCCTCTCCCCCCTTTCCTGTCAATCTTCAAGCTGTACTATCATAAAGGCAAAATGGCCCAAAAAATAATCTTTAAAAGAAAAAAAAAACATCAACTGTGAGCTGGGAGATAATTATGGGATTTGGTGGTGCTGTTGGGTATCATAACAAAATCAGAGTGCATCTTACCACTATAACTAGGACACATCCCAACAGGCTATGCATACATGGCATGAGGTAGTTATGACGGGCCCCAGTGCACACTATTATGGTGGGCCCTAGTGCACACTAGTGACTAGTTATGAAGCATACCCACACACACCAAAGGCATATATCTTACCAACAGAGTGTTGGATTTTACAATCGAATGAGTTACTTGGGATATTGTATTGGGAAAGTATAGAGAGGTCCAAGAGAAAGCTATCAGGACCATGGATCATGCTCTGACAGTCAAAGTGCTGAAACATGAAAACAAGCATCAGCGCCTGAGAGCATAAGAGCTGTCTATTTCACTGTGCTGCTGAAATGACCGCTGACTTTAACAAAAGGCAATTTTTTTGTGCAATAACCTCACGAGTGCTCTCCTGTTTGATATAAAGCCAAGAGGTGATAGTAAGATGAAGCCTATAGCAACATTGTTGGAGGGCCCAATCTCCCTATGCCCCCCACCTCACGCCCCAGTGACCACACTGCCTGCACTGTCTATATTTATGCCCCTTGTTACCACCTGGCTCAAGGCTGGTAACAAAAAGGGAGGCCACACACAGATATGCCAGTCAAAAGTAGTTTATTTAACTCAAATGAATAAACCAAAAGCTAACTGGTAGGGTGTGTAAGTATGAGAGGGATCAGTCAGGTGTGTGGATGAGTGAAAATATGGGTGTAGTGTGTGTGTGCATGTGTGTGAGGTGCAGCAAACCAAACAAAGGACAGGCTGAGGTGCATGCAGCAGGCCCAGCTGAGAGAGAGAGTGCCTCCCAGAAGGGCAGATCTTCTTTTATGCCTTCTGGGAGCCCTGCCCAAAGCAGACGCCCCTCCCAGCTCCACCTACCAGCCAACTCCCACCTGCAAGACAAGCAGGCAGGCAGGGGGGGAGGGGTCGTCACACCCTGCGTGCGTGTGCATGTGTGTGTGTGCAACCCTCTTTCCTTAACGTTGGTGTGTAACAGTACAGGGGCTAAAAAGAGACACACACTGTAAACATATCCACCACAGTTCTACAATAAGTGAAACAAATTAGCTGAAATAAGCTGCATCAGTTTTATTATATAATCAAAATGTAGCAAAGTTTACACTTTTTAGAGAAATCGCAGTGTAGAGCTGGAATAGTGTTGGCAGTGGTGAGCTGTGTGACTGTGTGGTTGTATCATTGGCTGATGACTGAGGAATTTAAGTCAATTAGGACTGATGCTACACTTGGTCTTAAATTGTGCTGAGGGAACATTAGGCTGAGGAAAAACAGAGGTGTTGTTATTGTAGAGAAATCAATACTCCTTTTTAATTTTAACTCGAATTGAGGGAGCTGGAGTCTCTCAAAACAGCCAATTTCTTTGTTTTTTCAAATGTGCATATGCTGGGCAATTAGAAAATGCTTTGTCTAATGTCTGCTTTTGATTTTTGTTTAGTTCTTTTCCCCCATCCTTATGAAATAACAACCAAGTTTCATACTTGAATGTGAAGTTACTGACAGCTTCTGATGTACAAATCAAACCCTCGTCAATCATGATTGATTATTTTGGCAAACAGCAAAAAAAGACATTTGTGACACACACGTCTTTTGCAAGATGCACAAAAGCTTCTAAAATAGGAGCAAATTGGAACAAACATGGTGGTGTTGGGAACGGGATGTGAGAAAGTTAAGAGAATAACACAAGAAAGGAAAAACAGAAACATTCTCTCTTCATGGACAAAGAAACAAGAAGGCAGGGGACTTATGTAGATAACACTGACAACATCAATAATGAAAATGCTCTTTAAACTAAATAAGAGTTCACAAACAGTTATGTTGTTGTTTGTTGGTTCAAACACAGGGAAGACAGCGATATTATCTTCAAAGCATTTTAAAGCCATTCAGGAAAGTTTCACTGATAAGCTCATGCCATCAATGACTCTTAATGTTTCAATAAAGTTCAGTGATAATTCAATACACCCAGAACAGGGAGGAGGGTAAGGGGGAGTTTGGGGTAGCCACTACTTCAAGACATAATGATGGATTATGACCAAACCAGACTGCGTGCGGAAGTGCACAATCAGCGTAATGTAAGCCAGAGGCAGAGATTTTCATAAATATGTATGGCATCTTACATATTGTTAAGAGCCCGCAGTGAATTACAGATCAGCATTATCAATTCAGAAATACATAATTCGGCCGAGGTACATTTCAAAAGCGGCTTACTTCACGAGATGCAAATATGACAAAATAGTCTGAAAGAGCAGAAGGAACCTTAAGTGCCTCACTTGACTTTCAGGTGCATACAGAATGAGTTCAAGTGACATTTTGTCCCAGGAGTTTTCACCTATCAAAGAGCAATTTAAAGAATCCTCTCCCAAGGAGACGTCGTTACAGCGTGATAAAGAAACTTGCGGAAGAAAGTTTGCAAAGTCCAGACATGATGGGGGACATGGGGCAAGAACTCAGAAACAATATTTGCAGCAGTCCCTCTTACAATCTCGTTTCCAGTTTCTGAAGTAATCACGGGCCAGCAGAGCACAACTGCTGCGCAATTAAGCTGTCTGTGATTTTTAATTAAAACTAAGAGGCGTGATCCGTCTAAAACTTTGTTTGCCTTTCAGGCAACACAAGTTATCATCTTCATAATGGATACGATTATAATGTTGTATGAAAAATGATCACATTACTATTCCCATTTTCAAATAATAAAGGGCAGGCAGAGAGAGGCCTTCCTTCCTTGCAGTTTGCCATCCAAACATTGTTACAATTAGGACAATAATTGTAATAGAGACATGAATTATTCAAAGGTGTGAAGCAGTTTCAGCTGTACCCAGTAGGCACAATCAATACGATGTGTGACGCCTTTACCAAGGCAAAGTCCATTACAAGTTCTAATGCATCTGAGTAGCTTCTGAACCAAAAAAGCAATTTAATGTTGATATCTCCGGGGACTGCGCAGGAGAACTTGAGAGAGACAAATAAACAAAAGCAGCACAGCAGCACACACACACAGCCCTGAGGGATACAAGCCTTTACTGTACAAAACTGTTGACTCTGACTTTTTATTGACAACCTGGACATCAAAAGTGTAGCTATTTGGAGGTCTAGTCACAGAATGAAAGAGTGGCTGAGACAGGAGACAGAATATACACAAGAGCACAGACTCATAAAGTCAGACACAACAAACTGGGTTTCAGTCCCTGGCAGAAAAAAAAAAATAATGCTATATTAACTTTTGTCCGTTGTGCCTCTTCTTCAGTTTGCCTCATCTTTCATATTTAGCGGGATCTTTATTTAGACACTTTGGTGCTAGTTTATGTGGAGAGGCCGTTCTGGATGGGAAAATCAAGCATTATGAGGAGGAGGGAAACATGCGTAAGAGAACGTACTTTGTCTTGTACACTAAAACTAAAACATATTGCTGCATCAGTAACTATTACCTTGGTCAGGAAATCCATAAGCAATCAGAAAACTCTGTTGGCTTCTACTACACAATGCATTCACTTTTATTCTTTTTCACTGTATTATCTGCAGGCAGATACTGTGGGGAAAAAGTGCAGAAAGCTAAAATGCTTGTCCTTATACTTACAAAAGTAAATTTAAG
>JAOVVB010062953.1:0-14267 GCA_028570985.1 Heterobranchus longifilis | reverse complement strand
GGGGGGGGGGGGGGGGGGGGCAGGACTGATCGGATTCTCCACAGACTTCATTAGTTAAAACAAAGCCAGTTGTCCATTTGGGCTCTTTCACAGCCTAATTGATATTGATTTACTGATTTGCTCAAGGGTGATTTAAAAGCATGTTTGGTGTTATCGTCAATGCTGCTTTTCCTCCTCTGCTCTCTCTCCGTCTCTCTGAAGGCATTAGCACTCCGTCCTTCTGCTAACAAAAAAAAACAAAAAAACACAACTTGTAGTAAGGAGCTTTCTGGTGAAGTGTGTTTTCCCAGCCTGCTCTCACGAAACGCCAATTTGTTAAGTCATTTGGTGGTATCACAATGGTTTTTGGGGTTTTTAGCGTGTCATTTTACAACATGTATTCACACCAGACTTTCAACTGGAAACTCATCCGTGTCAATGTTAGACGCTCATGAAGTAGCAGTCGTATAAAGACAGAGAAGTCAACAAACACAGGACTTTGACCCAGGAGTCTGGTTTTGGTAACTTTTGGTTATTTACGTTGATTGCATAACTTACATAATTTATGTATATAAGTTGGGATGGGCAATGATTTTCAAATATTCGAATAGTCATTAAATTATAATGAATCAAATAGGTTATGCGACTATTGTTTTGTCTTAAAAATATATTTTTTGTATTAACACGTTACTGTGAGAAGGTGGGGGTGGTAATGCAAAGTAAAAGCTGCCATTTAACAACCACAGAAGAAGAACGGTGATGCAACAACAGAACAGTGGATGAGAGTCTGCAGATCATGGATGTAGTTTTAACTTCAGACAAGCTGTAAAGTTACGACTCTGCTACTTTAGATATCAGAATAATCAAAGAATAATCAGCTATTACCCAGTGAATATCAAACTGTATTTTTACATAAAGTGCTCATCCCCAAACATCCTTATTTTAACACAAACCACAATGCTTTTCCTAAACGTACCAGCTAGTTTTCTTGCCAAGACGCATGAAAAGTGGCGTGCTATTTATACGCTTTTCCCCCCCTGAGATCACATTGATTTTCCTCCTCGAGTTGACGTTTCTCTACAAACCATACTTAACAACCGTGGCTCTTTACACACGCTCTCCTCCCACTTTGTCATTTCATCACCATCATATTATTTTATGACATAATGAGGAAAAAAAAAAACCGGAGGGAGATAATTCTCTTTTCTACCTAATTCCCCTCCAAGATAAGGGCTTGTCATCGCAATGAATTAGTGAGGGTTATCTTTTTTTTTTTTGGGTTGTGGACTCCTCGGCTGCTGATAGATCGTCGCCATCCCCGTAACTGCATAATGATAGTTATCATAAATGGTTAGCGGTTGGCTAAGTGAAGCATTGAGATCAATGGCGGCGGTGTTAGCGTTAGAATGAAGGAGGCCTTTTATCATGTTGATGGATGGCAGGCCTGTCTTTAATGTGACATGTTATGATCATATCAATTTGTCCTCAGCTCTCATCGACATCACTTTATTGCCTCTCCGTCTCTCACAGTCCATCACCCCCCCGCACTGTAAATTCAGACGTGAAATGGCAGCGCGCCACAGACGCTCCATAAACCCACCATTTCTCTTCTTCTTCTTCTTCTTCTTCTTCTTCTTCGACCACCTTTCTGCTGCTTTCCTGTCTGGTCTCCTCTCTCTCCTTCTCTCCGCTCCGCCTGGTTTTTCTCTCCCCGTGTTGACGCCTCTCTGTTTACTGTCCTCACTTCTTGACAGGCAGACAGAGAGTGAAGGAATCAGACTGGGATTAAAATGTAATATCAGACTATTAAAGAGATTAGTTGTTGAGATTCCGCCGTCTGAGCTACACCCGCAATCTGATGAACTGGCATTCATGATATTGATTTATTCCCCCGGCTTCTTTTATCGGCCCACGTCCACACGGACAGCTATAGATCTGATAGGGTGGCCTTTTATGAGCCACCTCGTCACCGGGGACTCGGCGCTAAGTAAGCGGCGAGCGGCTGCCCGGGAATGATTGTTTAGGGAAGCGAAGTTTATTCATCAAGTCTGTAGTTTTTGAAAGAGCAGCAACAAGGGGGGGGGGGTGACTGAGTTTTTTTTTTCCGTTTCTCAAGTGGACAAAAGCAAAGACCTGGTATTGAAGCGGCTAATGAAAGCTTCAGACGGAACAAACGTCGCAACAAAAGAGCCTTAATTATTTCCAATTATGACAAACCGTCATTTCAGCTCAATTATGTTGCACATCCGTCAAGGACAGCAGGACGGGACCGAGGTCCTCTGACGAGTCTCGTCTGCAGCGCTCGGGTGTGTTTCCATTCAGACGTGTTTTCACCTGATCCTCAAACAAACATCCGTCCACCTGGACGCCGTGATGACGATGTCAACACGCGGTTCTTAATCCACGACACAACAGCTGTTCCTCACAACGCAATCTGAATTTGATAGTAGAACTTCATCGCTTTCTGATTGGCTTTTCTTAAAATCGTGCATGAAATAAGCACCGCGTTGAGGCAGAGGCTGATTTACGTTTCTTTATTATGAGTCGGCTTCTCACAGGACTCTTTACGTACGATGTAACCGTCACGGCCCTCATACTTCCACGTGTCCTTTACGTTGACGTGGATGTTCAGCAGAAACGTCCACCAGAGGGCAAAAGAGTCAAAAGAGTTTGTGACGACAACAAACGACGGTGGAGGAGGTCGTAATAATGTATCTCTCAGGACAGAAGGAAAACCAGAGGCAGTGGCCATTAAATACTTAATATATATATAGAAAATATATGAAATACATCGGCAGTGTGTCACTTGAACTGTTAGCTACACTGCCCCTGTGATTTCTGGTGGTTCTGCTCCATTTTGTCTGTATCTGTAAACTATAAAACGTGCATGAATCCGTTCAGAATGAACACAGTACAGACAGAAGACTCTGTTTGTATACGGATCATAAATGAGCCTTTAATAGGGTCCAAAACCTCAAGTCCGTCACCATTCTCTGGCTAAGATGTTTTGATGATTGATTTGACCTTTTATTAACAGAACTGTAGCCTCCAGGCCCCTCTGCCAAAAAAATCCTGGGATTTTTTTGCCAGAGGGGCCAATCCAAAATGGCCGCTGGCGCCACCTTGAAAAATGTACTTTTGATCCGGAGCTCCTCGAATCATGTATGTAGACACTTTTTGTATAATGAGGAGTCCAATTCTGATCATTTTGACCCAGAAATCCAAGATGGCTGCTGTTCAGTACAGTGAAAACTGTCTATAAAAGACACCTTCTGAAGTACATTTTACTTTTTAAACTATATTTGTTCATTTTTTCTCGTAGATCATGACATCATGACATTACCTTTCAAATAAGATGTAATACACCGAGATTTAAACAGATATAACTGGTCAGTCTCTCTGGTCACAGAAGGAGAAACACAGGTGTAAATACTGAAATGAATGATGGCTGAATTCCATTTAGCTGCTTTGATTTCAGGTTTCTGGTTTCATGCATACAGACTCGCTGTCACTCACTTATAGAACAGAGCCATCGTTAGTGTTTTTATCAGTAACACCTGTGCTTTTCCTACTAAGACAAGTCCAAATGTCTTCTGTGAGAAAGGACTATTGTCTCAGACTTTTCCTCCTTCTCCCATCACCTGACTGCCCCGCCCACCTGCCCACCTGCTCACCTCTCACTAAAATATGTGTGGCTCCGTTAGCTTTGACTGCAGGGATGCACCGATACATCGACCAAACATCGGTATCAATATCCTCCTTGTTGACTGCAATCAGCAAATAAGATGACATTCACCGATGGCCGATTGCATCAGTTTTGCTCTGGCCAAATTGTGTTAAAAGGTTAAAACTTTTTAAGCAGTTATTTTATCCCCAAAAAATCATCTTTTTCATGTGAAAGAGGGTTATATTAAGAGTTGTTTGTGTGATTGAATTTGTGCTCATTCAAAGATAGTGTAATGAAATATTGAATGACTTTAAATCAGTTCAGTTATTTTTTTTAAATAATGAAGATTTCTTTGTTTCCTTGGAAAATAGTGGAGAATCAATAACAACAAAAAATAAAATAAACACCAACATAAAAACATCGGGATCGGCTATCGGTCGACTATTTATTTTAAACATCGGTATCGTATTGGCCCAGAATTTCACAATTGGTGGATCTCGACCATTTCTTCCTCTCCGCCATGACTCCTGCAGCGTTGACGCACAAGTTTGACGTCATTGTTTTGCAATGCGCAACTGTCTGAAAAACATGCCGATAAAAGGAATTGATAAGCTCAGAGATGGATTGGACAATTTGGAACTGGTTCTTGATTCCCATCCCTGTTTTACACCATTATTTATGTCACTATTAATGTGAACAACCAAGTGCAACACTATGAATGCCTTCCAGGAGAAACGGTCTGAAAATGTGCAGTTATATCTCCATATTCATACGATATCGTGCTACTACACGTTGTATGAATAGTTGTGTTTGAGCAGACTTTGCTGATGCTGACTGTTTGTCTGTCGTCTCCGCTCTGCCTGCAACAGTATGACTGTTTGAGTCAGCTGATCCAGAAAGAAAAGTGATACAGCTCCACCATTGGTTTCTCTCTCTCTTAGTCTATCTTACCCTCTGCTGCATTAACATGCATGTGCACTGACCTACACACATGCTCCTCCTAAGTCAATCACACACACACACACACATGTTCACTGCAAGAGAGTCTCATATAGTCGAGATAAATTGACATTTAAGCTGCGCTCCTCCTAGATTCACACATCTGGAAGGGATTACGCACCATTACAGGGTCCGTTTTATACATGAATCATAGTTCTACTTTTAGTTGCTTTTGTTGTGGTTGTTAGGACCAGTAATTATACCTTCCTTAAGATGTAAATAGCATGGTGTGAGAAACGCTCTAATTTTCCCAAAGGTCCTCTGTCATCATGCTGGATTTCACAAACTGAAGCAGGACGTTACAATTATATGTCTCTAAAGGAATAGTCTGTGCTCATTTGATTCGTTTCTAAATTAAAATCATTCTTTTTAGATAAAACCTTGGTGTGTTGTTTAGCCGAGGTGAAGGTTTGCAGATGATCCTTAGAGGATTTCTAATGCTGCTGATCTCTCTATCCATCCCCTCCTCCGCGTCCGCCAATCTCCAGAGATTCAGGTTGCTCATAAGCTCTTGAGAGGGCTGACCCGACCCTGCTCCGTATACCAGAGTATAAAACGCTTTATGCACTATCGTCTGATATCCTGACACTAATATTCACACTGCTGTTTAATCTGAAAGCTTCTGACTCTTATGTGCTGGAAAAACGTACCAAGATGTATCGGTTTTAAAGTGAAATAAGTGGTACAGAAAAGCTAGAATTAATTTGAGTAACCCCAGCTTTAGCTTTGTTGCACTGCAGCGATGGCCGCACTGTGAAGGCTTTCTATTGGCAGGACTCTGCTTGTTAATATTTAATGAGTTACAGGGTTGGTGATCTCAGGTTGTAAGAGATTAACTTGCTTAGACTTGCACATCTTCTGTTTCTAGCATTGTTGTCCGGAAACATCAAAACAGCGAGGAGGAGGATGAAGACGGGAGGTTTATCGGAAATGTTTTCATGCGGAATACTTTTCCTGGAATACCCTCAAAGCGCTCAGCTATCATGTCTACTTCATTAAACAAAGTCCAGACTGTTTGGTTTAGAAAACATGAAGCCTACAGTCTGTGGCTGAGGCTCGAGAGCGGTCGTCCACTAACAGGAAGGTTGGGGGTTCGATCCCCCGGCCCCTGCAGTCTACATGTCGAGGTATCCTGGGGCAAGATACTGAACCCCAAATTGCTCCCGAAGGCATAGCTATCGTGTGAGTGTGTGTGAGCGTGTGAATGTTTATCTAACCTCTGCCATCCTCCTGTGTGAATGGGTGAATGACTCGAGCGTAAAGCGCTTTGAGTGGTCACAAAGACTAGAAAAGCGCTATATAAATACAGTCCATTTATCATCCAACAGAAAGATATTTGCCAAATAATGAATCTTTTAAGTCATTTTTCAAATAAAAAAACACAAGACTGTTTCCAGCTTCACAGTTGTGAGGATTGGCTGGTTTTATTTGTCTTATGTGATAGTTAACTGAATATTTTAGGTATTTTACTGTTACTCCGAACAAAACGAGTAGTTTGAAGACGACATCTTGGGGGAAATTCTGATATTTTATAGTCTAAACGATTAATTAAGAAAATAATAATCAGATGAATCAATAAAAAAATTTATATTAGTTGCATAGCTTTGATTTTCATTATGCTCTAAAAGCTCTGTTGCAAAACAACATTTGTGCAGTATTTTAAAATGTATCCACATTGTAGTATTATTGTGGAAGATAGTTTTTATATTTAGTCAGATAAATCAAATGCATGTTTTATATTTAGTGAAATTTAGTAATAGCATGTTGAGTCAGTGGCATTCAAATGTGGCAGTTTTGTAAAACATAGATAGAGACATTCAGTGACTGTAACTCTGCATATTTATTCTGGTGGACTTTCTTATGTTTATCCCAAACAAACCACCTTTGTTTCCTTCATCACTTCCTGTGCAGCAGAGGAAGTTTCCTGGCAAAGTGTACGTGTGTACCACAGCATGCTGCATGTTGGATCACTGTTATATGGCATCAGCTGGCAAGAGAAACAGACATTTATTTAGACAGTACAGAACAGCTGTGGATGGTTGCTGCAGAAATGTGTCAGGTGAAGCTGTTGTCAATACAGATGTAATGCCAGGCACGGAGCCCTCTAGTGGCAGAATCATGTATTATGATGAAGGTGGATCCAAAGGACTGAGGAGAGAGCCTGTTGTAGTCAAATACTGCAATTCATGTTGTTGTAACTGTTTAAAATAGTTTATAAATGAAATGTTAAAACATTAAATTTACATTGTTTTCAGTAAATATGTGTGAATTAATGACAAACCGGATAATGATAATAATTCAGTATTACTATGGACAGTGTTGAAAGGAAATACATCGTTTTATGGGTTACATTCAGGGATGCTTTTATTTTGAAGTTGCGTGGACTGCACCCAGAGCCTTGTTGCTAACTTGACCCTATGATATGTTTATGATGACATGTAAGATGCTAATTTTGGTCATTATTTAAAGGAATACTTCACCCTCAAAATGATCATTTGTATATCAACTACTCACCTTGTGTTGCCTTGAATTTTTGAAGAAAAGTTAGTTTTTTTCTTTTGCATACCTCCACGGTGAACGAAGAATAAAAAATCTGAGAAAATTCTTGATAAATCAAAGTTGTAGAGGGCTGCGTTTACAGCAAAACTATATAAAACATCTGTTTACAAACTCTCACACAACTCGTGCAGTACAATCCAAGTCTCATTTATCCAGTCGTATGCTCAGTACTTCACAAACACACGCACTTTTGCTAAAACCTTACTATTTAAAACACTTCCGCTGTCTCACCTTTGCGCAGGCACACTACTCCTCCGTACTCACAGATGAATGAGACTTGGATTGAATGAGACAAAGTTTTCTTTAAGAATTCAAGGTGAGTAATTGATACACAAATAGTTATTTTGAGGCTGAAGAATTCCTTTAAAGTTTCCAGCACACAACAGGGCCTTCATTAACTGACAGCACGGAGCATTTGTGAGTGTAAAAATATGTTTAATAGTGGTTTTTAGTCATATCGTTATATCGACATCTGTCTTCAGTTCTGTTGTGGTTTACAGAGGTATAAACCTTGTTGCATCTAAACCCCCGACACATGCACAGGAGTCGGTAAGCAGAGCCGACTTTGATCTCGGAGGTTTAGAGGAACCCAAATAGTTTCCCCATGATCTTGTTCTCAGAGTTTTCACCCTGGAAAAGGTGAAAAAGTTAAATCACACCAGAGGACTGACAACTTCAAACAGGTGGAGAAGGTTCAAACACCGTCGTGAGCTCCGTGTATCCGTGTGTCTCAGCGTCCGCACAGTCCCAATCATATATCTGTGTCTTGCGGCAGGTGGAAGGACGTCTTATCTAAATCAAAGCAGCTTTGCAGGAGCCGGCTTCCTCCATCTGATATTCTCATTACTGTCAAGAAGCTTGGACACTCTTCCGGTGTTGTGGGGGTTTGAGTTAGTCACAGCAGAGACCACAACAATGAAGGTGATTAGTTGATGTGAGCGGGAAGCTCCTCTGCTATAGTGCGTAACTGTGTACGGCCCTGCAGCTTCTCAAAGGTGCACACAGATTGCAGCTACTCTTGTAGTATAATCGACAATGCTTAAATAAAAAAAAACCCATGTCCGAGTCCATGTTTAGCAGCTTCACACAGTGATTGATGTGTTGCATGCGAACAGCTGTATGTGCATCTGGAACTCATGATAATACCCATAAGGCATTTCTCTGCCACAGCTGGCTGATCAATCTTCAACCTGCCACTGTGACAGTTTCTTTTCTTAAAATTCTGCTTCACATAGGCAATACACTACCATGTTTTACATCACCATACTGTAAACTTGCTCACTTAATAGACACATGTTGTATACCAGTAAGGAAATACTTTGGTTGTGTTTGAAACTTTGAGGAAATTGTTAATACGGATGCAATTTAGTCCCAATACCGATACCTGGGCTTATATCGGCCGATACCAGTGTTTAATTAATAAAGAGGTACTTTGCTGATTTTAAACCAATTCTGTGTCATCTTAGTGTGGGCAGTGTGTTTAGATGAATGGTGTTTTTTGTCATCTGGCTGATCCCGGGCAGACCTCCGCTCCTCCATTTACCACAATGAACAGCTGAGGCTGATGGGAATGCCGTTAGTTTTGAAGGTATTTGGTCAAAGTGTTGGATGAATTGGAGCTTGATGAGAAGTCAGGTGGTCACCAACAGTGATCACAATGCATCCTGAGCGGGACATGAACGTCTGTACCAAATTTCATGGCAATCCATCTGATAGTTGTTGAGAAATTTCACTAAAAAAGCCACAAATGTGTACCTCATGGTCGCACTAGAGGAAAAGTCAAAGGACGTCATCCTCTGGGCACCACAGATATCTGTGCCAAATTTCATGGCAATCCATCCAATAGTTGTAAAGATATTTCAGAAAACAGTTATAAAGCCCATTATATTTTCCCAGAGCCCAAGATTACGTGTTTAAATTGCTTGTTTTGTCCGAGCAACAGTCCAGATATTCAATTTACAATGACGTTAAAACAGAAAGAAAGCAGCAAATCCTCACATAACTGTTTTTGGCATGTTTCCTTTTTACTTAAAAGATTAATTGATTATCAGAATAGCTGATGATATGACTTATGTTTTCTCTCACATATTTACTGCCTTATAAAGACATCAGCCTATATATAAGTTGTCTGTCCGGCTGTACAGAAGTCATGTCTGACTTTTCTGGTCATGACCAAACAAACATATCACATGTGCCTTCCTAAAAACCAATATTTTCCTGCAGTCCTTTGGCCCGCTTTCACATACAAATCTACCACAATCTGACACATGCCTCCGCCTATCAAATCACTTGCTGTTTTTCTTCCAGCTGCAGCTTTGAATCACTGTATTTCCAGAGTAAATTTAGACTCTTTTGACAAAGCAACATAATGATGGAAACATTTTTCTCGAGCTGTTGGTGTCGGCGAAATTTACTTTGAACACTTAACTCGTGTAACTCCTTCTCCGTCTTATCTTGTGTTATGCTGCTTTTTGTAAACGTGACCTGAAAGTGAGTCAAATCTCATTGTGCTCTCGGCAGGAAAGCAGTATTTTAATCTTTCATGTTTGTCTCTGTTCTCAATATAGAGCTCCAGTGTGAGGTTATATATGGTAAGCTGAGGCTGTTTAATCAGTAAACCGTCACTGCAAATGCCATAATCTGACTGAAATGTCTTCAGATAACTTGTTTTTTAAAATGAAGAGCAGAGACAGAGGCTTATTTTTAAACCAGGCAAGATGATGAAAGTTAAATATCTGTTTCTAGAGATATACTACGTGGTAACAGATTTGTTCTGGGACTGTTTGCAAGCTCCTGTCTGTCTGAGGGAGGGAGCGACCTTGGGCTGCAGCTGTTCGTCAGAAGTTGGCAGCATCTGGCTGCGCTGAGGGGTGAGGTGCGGCGGCGGGGGAGTCGGGTGCACCGAGAAGAGAAATACTTTGTGCTGAGCAGGTCAGGCAGGGTTAGGTAGAGGACAGGGCTGTAATTTGGCAATAACTTGAACACTCATTTGTTCAGGGCGAGACAAAGGGAGACAATTTAACACAGTGAGAAAAGCTAAAGCAAAGGTTATGATGATACATGTGGTCGGGCACGTTTTAGGCTCTTAACGACTCTTTACATCGCTGCCAACCATTATGGAAAGATCGATTTCCAATACTTATTGAACTTTTAGTCCTCACATCCTGACGTTTTCATCTCCAGTGCTGACGCATGTGTAGCCAGGGACCGCTCTGAAAACACTCCATATCAGTGTGTTCAAGGAAACTGTGTTTGGTAACTGTTTGTCTTTGATTTGTGGTGGCAGACCTCCTCACGGTGTGTAATGTTTGTTGGCAGCCAGCTCTCACATATTTAATGTCAGAGGAGTTTTCAGTTTTAAAGAAAGTTATGGATTTAACAACTTTTAAAAGGTTTGGTTCACCCAACTGAAATGAAATTCGAAAATGTTCTCACTTATATGGAGATACAGTTTTATTGGTACCAGTGCCATTATTGATTCTGCTTATCGGCCAGATTCTTTATTGATTCCCTTGTTGATTCCTGATCAATTTTCTGTTGAAAAAAGGTAGTCCAACATAGGTTTTCAGCGTCAACACAACAGTTTTATTACCTCTGAGTCTGTACACAGTGTTATTATAACAGGATATTTACTCTCGTGCTGCTCGGCTGGGAAACAGTGGCACTCGTGTGTAGAGTGTCAAATACGCAGCATTCCTGGAATTTAAGCCCATGTTTCGTAGAAAGATATTATATTTTGTCATCTTAAATGTCTGCCTCCAACACAACACAATAGAGGGGCTTGTAAATTTTTGGTGCATTCGGTCACAGAATTAAAATATGACGTTTAAAAACAACAACTCTTTCCACAAACAGAATCCTGGATCCTTTTAAAAATGATCAGCAGGGATGTATTTATGATTTGCAGAAAATGGGCCAAAACATTGCGAGCCAGAGCATTGCAAGATGCTGCGCTAGTATTAGAGCCAGTTTTGTAACTTAGCCTGGTTATAACCTGTTTTGGCATTTGAACTCCTGCCATAATGCTTCCTGGACTGTAAGATATGTGGGATGGACACAGTGCCATTTCTCATAAAAGATTTAATAATTGCCCTGTTCTCTCTGATTTATTAGGTTCTAGGATGTGAACACTTAATTAATAAGGCACTTGAAGTGCTTTTCATGTATCTAATTGGCTGCATTATGTTGTTATATTTGATATTGCATGACTCATCACACTGTGCGTGTGGACCTCCTGCTTTGAAGCTTTGTGGTTATCTGTGGTGATCTTTCACTGTCTTTTAGGCAGCTTAAAAAAACATACTCAAACCATTATTTGATTATCAAAAAAAGTTACCTATTTGATCTGTTTATTGCTGAAAGATTATCAGTATGTTCATGTTAAAATAATAATACCATACACATGAAAAAGAAAACCTCCCTGTGGATTAAACCTTTCCTGGTTTACTACCTTGCATGACTTTACCAGGAAAAGCTTTTAAAAAGATGAAGGTCTTTACTATGTTTGGCCTCAATTAAAACACATCCTTCCTTCTCTTAGGCCTTGAACTCATCAATAGCTTGAATGTGTCTGTAAACTTTGGAAATTGTCCAGTCCTATTGTCATCACCTCTTTGTCGTCAGTGTGAAGGACGTGGGAAGGAAGGAATTACTAATCGGGATTTGCCATTTATATGACAATAGCCTCGGCTGTAGAAGGAGCTACAAAAGAAGAAGCACCAAATGAGAAATTGGCTCCATTTTAAAAACCTGAATGGGAACAGCAGACTGTTAATGTTGTGCCATCAGGATCCTTTATAAATCTTCCTAATAATGATGTTCTCCATCCTGATATATGCACGCACACTTTGGGTGACAACAGGCTCTCGTTAAGAGAGATGTAAGAGGACTTGACATATTATGTCACATCACACAGAATGAATCAGAGCCTCATTAAAGTCACAATTAAACCCTGAAGAGACAGAATTACATCAAGTGGGAGGCAGTGCTCGATCTCAACATATTAATGTTAAGTGTGATTATGTAATAATTTCTGATTCCAACATAAAATACGTCAGTAAATACCCTGCTGGTGAAGCTTTAACGTGTCTTTAAAAAGGCGGTTGCTAACAAGTGGCTAAATGAGATGAGGACAATAAGCGTCACTGTCAGCTGCTTTGGTGACGTAGAACGGCGACACTTGACCATTATCGCCTAACGTTAGCTTTTTACTTCTGGTGATTGCATTTCCGCTTCTAAAATCATAAACTGGTCTTCATTGTTCTGCTTACTGTGTTCTTGGTGCAAAGGCAACATTTATACTTTACCACATGGATAATTGCAAAGAGATGCAAAAAATGGCAAATTGCACTCAGTTGCAGAACTTTATGGGTTTTCGCTGTCATATCATTAGCGCAATATCTTCTGTGAATCGGACCTCGAGACGGGAAAAAACCAGCTTGTTTTCACACTTACAGAAGCTGCTTTAAAACTGCTTAAAAAGTAACTTTAATGATTCATCAATTATCAAAATTGTTGCTAACTAATTTTCAGCTCTACTTTAAATGATTCTTATAATATTGCCACTAAACTATTCTGTTTTGTTGGAAGCACACAGGAACCTTTTCAAAGGCCTCTCCATCTTTTAGACTCACCGCTCCACATCGACACTCACGTGGCTCCGTGATGAAACTGCCCCCCCGCAGCTCCGTCTCTCCATTTATTTAAAAGGCCTCACATCCAGTTTTGAACCTTTTTTTTTCTCACTCTGTCTCCGTTAACGGTTGCTTATCTCCTTTCATACTTCCATCTCAAATGTCTCGCAATCATCTCTGTGTTCGGTGCTATCCGGCTGTGAAGGAGAGTCTGCTATTTCCTGCAGTCTGAAGGTCACATATTTGACGGTTTGACGGAGAGCGCTCTGTGAAGGATGCACAGTGTGTGACCGCAGTCTAACATCGCACACAGACACACACATTCACCTTTTTAATTTGAAGCAGTTGGACTGAATGCTCTAGTTTAGTTTCTCCACTGAACACAAAAGTGATCTCAGACACTCGACATGGTTTGTGTCACTTCAGATGTCTCTTTTAAAGGCATAATGAACATTTTGGAGAAAATGTCACAATCTTTTTCACCTTTTGTTCTTGTCGTTGTGCCTCTGCGTGGTTACAGATTATTTTAGGTTGACGTCTGTCCATTTTTGCATGTTTGTATACACACAGCTCTTACAAAAAAAGGTACAGTCTCTTCTGTTCTCGGGACAATCTGTTATATTGTCACCTGTGGGGATACTTAGATTAGATTTACCCGACAAATCAATCTTGTTGCATCATAAAGCCAGAAGCAGTGTGTGGCACCCTGAGTTTGGGAAGTATAACATGCTGTTTGATCGATTGATCTGGTGTTTGATCAAAACAGTTTCCTTTTACTTAAAACTTAGAGGGGACCTATTGTTCTCATTTTCAAGTTCAAGTTTTGTACGTTATGTAGCTACATGTAGTGTATGTAATGTAAACACTTGCAGTAACGTGCCTGCAGCAGATGGCTGTATATAAGAAATCTGGCACGTGTGCAGCTTATAGCCAAAGTAGCAAAAACTGTTGGAAATCAGTTCAGTACGGTCTAAAATCTGATGTTTTTGTTCTTATTTTACATACGTTTACCGCATTATGTGAAGCTTTGGCCACGTTTAATATGAACATTGTAACATGATATAGCCTGTATGACAGAAAATAGGCCCCCTTTAATGTTTTCACTTCATGATTAACACGTCACTTTAATGGTTTCTCTCTTTCTGTTTTCTTTACAAAAGAAAGGAACTTGTGTATGTGATGTGCTGCTACATGTTGCTGAGGATGATTAGGTTTGAAGAGGCAGGACTGCACCTCTGAAGGTTTGCAGCATCATAACAAGGCGGCTGGCTGCTGAGATCCAAGGCCTCTCTTTAATCTTATCTCGACTGTCGATCCCCAGCTGTCGGTCTGCTGTGTGCTATCTCTGCTCTCAGACACTTTTGATGGAGACTTTTAGACGTGTGCCTCACTGGAAATGAATCATTCTTGCATCTATTTCCCCCCCCACC
>JAOVVB010062881.1:0-14268 GCA_028570985.1 Heterobranchus longifilis | reverse complement strand
CACTGCAGCGGTGGCAGCTTTCTGTGTGTTATCACTCGATTTATGTGACGACATTCTGCACACGCACCAAAGACACACGGTGCGTGTCCTGATTAAAATGACAGATTTCTCTGGGGGTTGAACTTTGTTGGAAATATTTGGGAAAATGTAAGTACACAACTCAATAAAATATATAACATAGGTCTAGTCATTTTTAGACATTTTAATGTGGCAGATGCTGATAATCTCAAAATGGCATTAATCGGCCGACCCCAATACTAATCAGCCCTACTGGCTCACAGACTAAAGGACAGGGACGACTCTAGACTTACTGGTATGTATTTTTCAGATGACCCATGTATTCCAGAACTATGGACCAGGAGTGAGATACATCCGTTTTATTCACGGAGGAAAGGACACGCAGTTCTGGAAAGGATGGTATGGAATTCGTGTTACCGACAGCTGCGTTGAGATATGTCCCGCAATGGACACATAACTTTTAGGGATTCATCTAATGCCTGCTTCCTGCCTTTGCCTAAAATTGCACCGTCTTTTTTTTTTTTTTTTTGTAAATTGCACTTAATTGTCTTATTTTCCTTGTTATAATCTGCAGTCATTTTTACATGTTGAAGGAACGGTTCTTTGGGTAAAAGGCTGAATACTGTATGTGCATCTGTTTTGTTATGAAATGTCATTTTCAAAACACTCCCAATGCCGCACCTCAAAAACACACATGTAGATTTATAGTAGTGCTGTACAGCAGAAGTGAAAATTTGTAACATATTGGCCTGACACAAGTGGAATTGAAATAGATTCTACATTATGCAAATTTAAAAATAAAATCACTCTTAGAGACAATTTGAAACAGTTGTCAGTAGTATGTTTAAGCATGTTGTTTTATATAAATAGTATTATTATTACTACCTTTCATGGCATGTGGTTGATACCTTTTAAAGGTACTGACCAAAATAACCCAGAACCAAGTACTATCGAAACTTCTCCAGTCAAACGGTACCTGCATTTGATCCTTTTTGTACCCAGATCTAGAAAAACATCCGCTACATCACAATCAGTTTCAGATTCATAAAACGGTACATAGCCTTACATATTCAATATTCCTCATTTTTAACGAAAACCTGCACTCGAGTCTGAATGAAATTGTTTTCTGTTCAGTGTTTTTGTACGCCAGCTGGTTTTTAGGACAAGATGCCAAACAGCATACAGTATCAAGACAGCTTTGCAGAACATGTTGAACTATCTGATGTTTTATGTTAGCTTCTTCGTATTCATTGAAATGTGATGACACACATGAAGTTATATGAAGGCATCAGTGGATGCAGAATGACGGCTACATGGAGAGAAAAAGTAGATCTCGCAGATCACGAGGGATTCTGTGTAAACATGCTACTAACACTGCAGCACGACTACGGGACAAACCAACATACTAATATTCTTTGCACTGCTCTGTAATGTGTAAGTTGTGATGCTGAAAATGTATACAAGTTTATAACCATTATTCAAGTAACCATCGAGTCAGACAACAACACGTAGTATTTGAAGTTAGGTTTATTCATAATACTGGTTTATTGTGATGCTTTATCACACGCAAGGTACAGTACAACTTTGATGTCAAATTTAATAAAAACCAAAGAGTCCAAGAAACTTGTTCTCTCCACATTTTCCTGGTTATTTTTGTTTTCAGTATCATCTCAGCTCCTCTAAATCTCTGTATCAATAATGCACACATTGTATTCAGTCAATAAGTTATGAGTTATTCTCACTATATTTACATCAAATTCAAGCCTATCTTCCAGGCATGGTTATAGGAAAAGACTAATGCAAATGGTGCTAGTTGAGTCACTCAAAAAATCTTCACAGGGTTTCAAACGTATGGATAGCATTTTGTAAGACCCGTCACAATGTGTTACTGACTTCAGCAGCAAAGCATGTTCAGTTTTAAAACAGTTCATTAGCCCGGGGTTATATTATAGGCTGGGATGTGCCTACAAAGTTGCAACTTTTGATAAGCATTCAGGACACACATCACCTTCTTTTTTTTTTTTTTTTTTTAACTCACTTCTGTCACAAAAAGTAAATGACGGGGGAAACTTGTGCTCCAACTTCTTGCATGTAGTTACTTAAATTGACAGTAGCTATTTGTGATACATGACTTCTTACATTTCTGTCATCATTTGTCAGCTTCTGTGGATCTCTACTTCGACAAGTGTCAATTTATCAGGTTGTGTTTTGGCAAACTAGAACTAGGATGGAGCATAACCTAGAAATGTCATATTAAGTCAATATTTCTTAGATCTGCCCGGAGGCTATGTTGACATTGAACACGAAATTATGTCAAAAATGAGTAAAATACGGCAACTTTTATTAACCCTTTGAGAAATGTGTCATTCTTAAGAGAACTGTTTGGATAATAAAAAATACTTGATCTCTAACGATGCATTGTCAGGGTTGAACTTCTAGTATAAATGATAAACTTCAAGAGAATTACTTGAAAAATAAAAAAACAATAGATGTAAGATATAATAAGACATAATTGGAGCAGCTCACTAACCCAACATTATCAGCTTGTTTGTGTTTTACAGGGCAGTCAATAAAACAGTTCTATTAAAACACAATTTCATAGTCCGTTCTTTTGGAATAGCACTTCTGCAAAATGAACTCTAAACATAATGTGGTCATACGGAAATGTTACTTCATAATGTCACCTATAAGTATTCAGAGTTTACATCATGTAAGACCATTTCAATGGCATCAAATCATCACAAACGTTACTCAATCTTAAAAAAAAAAACATGTTCAACACATTGAATATGTATTTAGGTTAAGTCAGTCAGAAGGCAAATATGTCATAATATTTTAGCTCATGTTGGAATGTGCTTGTGCAACAAACCTCTTCAGTAACTGTTAACCTAGATTTTGGAAACTGGTGTGGAGGAAGGCTGCGACGAAACTTAGAGCAGAACACATTTACGTCTTTTCTTAGGTTCAGGAGGCTCCAGGGCAGCCAGTATTGCCTCATCAAACACATTCTTTAATCCTTTCTGTGGAAATAAAATATTAATATTCAAAACAGGGCTGTGTTCCAAATACAAATTAACATCTTCGGGGAGCTAATTGCAAAAGAAGGCCGAGTAGAAATGGAGCAGGGCGATCAAAATTTTCCTTTATTCAAATAACATTATACAAGACTCCTTCGTGATCAAGTTGTCTGGGTAAAGACAAAAAGCCCATGGAAAATTTTGATGCTGCAGTAGAAAAAAAAAAAGGTTATTCCTGTCTAAGACAGATTGTAGCATAAATGCTTTATAGGGTACAACTGATGCTGAAAAGCTCAATACCGAGATAATAACAGAATGTCAGTTTAAATAACACAAACGAACGCAGTCATGTCCAGTTTCACAGACCTGCACACACACGGTGCTGACAACAGAAAGAAGAACTCAAGATTGGCACTCTTGTTATATCAGGCAGCATGGAGAATTGTGATTAGGCCAAGTTGAAAAGAAAGCACGCATGAACAGAAGGGGAAAAAAAAGTTAATGGGCACAAAGTTTTAAAGTTTAAAAGAGCGTTGTGGTTATTTTAGTGACAGACATCTCTTTACAATGAGTAAGCAGCAGCAAAGCAAGATGCAGGAAGACATCAGAACAAACAGCATTTTCTCTTTCTTTGAGTTTCGGGGGGCTCTAAAGCGGCTAGGATAGCCTCATCAAATACGTTCTTCAGTCCCCGCTACAGAAAGAGGAAAAGGGAGAAAGACAGGCACACGACACAGAGTTAGATGGAGTTTTTAAGCCAAATGCTGTTAGCAAAAGACGAGGCAAACGTATTTCCACGTTTGTCAGGAAAGTGACATTCAAGCACATGCTTGCCACGCCGGCGTTAAGCGGTGTTTGATGGGAGGTCTTACCTGTGTTAGGGCTGAGCACTCGACGTATTTGACTGCCTTGAGGTCACGAGCCAGCTTTTCCGCCGTCTCCGGGGTGATTGGCTTCTGTTTGTTCTTGGCGAGCTTCTCCACAGTGGAGGGGTCATCGCGCAGGTCGATCTGAGTGCCTACCAACAGGAACGGGGTCTTGGGACAGTGGTGAGTTATTTCAGGAACCCACTGGGGATTAAAAACACAAAGACAAAACACTCGTGACCAAAAGGCAGATACACTCGTTTAAAAATGCTGCTAACATGTAGGATATTATGCACGACAATGCTCTGAAGTCAGTTCTAATGACAGAATATATAGTTGTTCTAAAACATGTGATTGTTGTAGATTGAGAGGATGTTTGTTATAAGGTGACATGAAGGAGGGGGTGTTCCAGGTTTTTGGATGAAGGAAAAAAAAGGAAGGTGGATGTTTTACAAGAATATAACCTTTGTTGTCATGGTGTCAAACAACCAAAGCTCAAAGTTCAGTTCACACAGATTAAAATTAACTAGTTCATGTTCATAATTTGGAATTTTGAATGAAGTTCACAGTCCAAAAAATTAACTAGTTCAAATACATTTCTTCAGTTTTTATTTTAAATTAAGTTTCTCTATTAGACTAGCAGGATGCTTCAACTCGATGTGTCGTTTCAAATTTGTTGCCGACGTGGCTGACGTTCGGTCTGGTCATTTCTAACCACTATGACCAGAACTGCCAGTGATCAGGGACTTCCTATTGTTAGAGGGCCATAAACAAAATAGGATCTGATATTTTTAAAATCCCTTAGGAAATATATTCTGCATATTAGCATGCACGACTGAATCATATTCATATTCTTATTGTTTAAGGCCTGACCTGAGGAAGATTCACACGGATCGAAACGTCTAATAAAATATTCAGTTCCACATTGTGAAGCCTTTTACAGTGTGCAGGACCTCTTTTTGTTCTCAGTGACTTTTTTGTCCGATGCACCTGTTACTTTAACCTTTTTGGCCGAGTGTGCGTCAGTATTTTTCTCATATTCTGATTGTTTGAAAAACAGTATCACATGGCAGTCTACAGTCTATGGTATTCATGTTTATCTGGCTGTTTGGAATATCCCCTACTTTACACTTTTATTTATTATCCGTGATCATAGGATCCTGTGTCATTCCTTGTAAAAAATGCCTTCCAGTGTTTTATGATGGAGAAATACTGAACAGCACAATGTGTTCCATTTAGAGTCAACACCCGTACATAACCCGTCTACTTTAAATCAAGTGTCAGATGCACCATTATATACAATTGGTATACTCAAAAACATTTCATACCTTCTACTCCTGTTTCAGCAGTTTGACAATGTATCAATAAAAATCCATAATGTTTAACGTTATTTTAAGTTACGTTGTTTTCTCCATTTATTATTCCCCATAGTATGTGTCAATCCATACACTTTAACTCCATGTTACAATCCTCCTATCACTTAATAACACAGGGCAGAGTACTATAACATGGAGTATGCTATGAAGGCAGTTTAATATCAGATAGTTGGAAGGAAAGGATGTTATTAGATTTGCAGCCAGTGAGCAACCCCACTGCTTTCAGACAAACACTTTGTACTCACCTTTTCTTTAACGTTCTCAAATGAGGAAGGTGAAACGACAGAGAAACAGACTAAGAAGACGTCTGTCTGTGGGTAGCTTAGTGGTCGTAACCTGTCATAATCCTCCTGACCTGTAAAGAGACCACACTACAAATATTAGCATATCATATTATTAGTGGCAGACTGACAACTGTATTTTGAATTAGGAATGCAATTTAATTGTAAAAAAAAAAAAAAAAGAATCTTACCTGCGGTATCAAATAAGCCAAGGGTGTATGGCTCACCCCCAATCATTACAGTTACTGCATAGTTGTCAAAAACCTGTGATAAAAGAATGAATGGCATGTCAAGAGTGTTTTACTTTATTTCCCAAAATGTGTCTGTCTGTCAGCATGCATCTGACTGTGAAACACACCAAAGTTACTTACTGTAGGTACATATTCAGAGGGGAATTTGTTGGTGGTGTATGAAATCAAGAGGCAGGTTTTTCCCACTGCTCCATCTCCCACCACCACACATTTGATAGTCTGCATCTCTGTGCTTTCTGATTCTGCTGGTTAGCTGCTGTGAGAGATGACAGAACATTTAATATGTTAGGCTTTTATTAACATTGGACCGGAAATAGTTGTAGGCTATCACCCTTATCATCTGCTAATGGCAGCTTTGATCAAGCAAGGGGGTCTAAGGGGAAATGCTGTGTTTTCTAGCATTAAATAGTTAAAATGTCACACCCCATCATCAGAACTGTGGAGGCTAACGTTAGCTATGTTGACAACGTTACTTACTTGCTTAATCACTTTATTATCCTGCGAACTTTAGTATTTGTAAATAAGGTAATGGGTTAATCACACAATACGACACTATGTATTTAACTTCGATAAACGCGTAGCGATAGCGGATAATTTGTTTGTGTATCGGTTAGAAAGCTAAGCTAACGCAGTGTTAGCAATCACTAGACGTGCTAGCTAGTTAGCTAGCTAGCTTAGCAACCGGCCGGCTAGCGTTAGCTTGTAAACTAACGCTGGTTTACTTGCTGTATCGTAGTCCCAGCTAACAAGACGAAACATAAAACAACATCCGGACTTGTATTTGTAATCTAAGTGCAGGCAGAGACGCCAGAAAATGTTTGCGTTACATACCAATGGTCTTCCGTATCTCCGTTAGCTAAGATTAGCTGTGTATTTTCGCCGGGCGTTGGCACCAGCGATCAGCAACTTGCTACAGTACAGAGAGAACTGACTCCACTACGACTGTCAAGCTGCAGAGAATAATACCGGACATCTCCTTCAGAGTAAAACATTTAGCATGCGTTGCTACATCTGACGCGACATGTATAAATCAGGTAAATTACCAAAGAAAGTAGCTATAAAGATGGAGTCAAATTATTATTTTGAGGTATTTTCTCCCTGTATGGTTTGTTATACCTGTTACCGACCTTCGTGCGTGCCTCGTGGCGCACACGTTTTTTTTAATAGTGTATAATGTTATCCATTAACATTTATACTCAATTGGCCTACTGTACTTTACTTAGGCAAGTACAATTCAGAGGTACTTGTAGTCCTACTTTACTTGAGTATTTCAATGTTATGCTCGTTTAGCCTAAGCCTGCTTTTGGCATTTGGAAGCCAATATTTTACGTTTTACATTTATTTGACAACACTAGTTACTGGCAGTGGTGGGATTTATCTGAATACATTTAGGCCTATTCAAGTAGGCTACTGTTGGCTAGGCTACACATTTAAGGTAGGCTACTTGTATGTTACTTGAGTGATTCCAGTTTATGCTACTTTATACTTCTGCTCTATAGCCTCGATCTTAGAGGCAAATATTATACTTTTTGCTCCACTACATTTATCTGACAGCTTTAGTTACATTTCAAATTACATGTTTTCATCCCCTTCCTGTTCAGTGAAAACCATGTATCTCCAAATTGGGTGATTTTTGAAATTATACCCATAATGGGTTGAGAAAATGATCTGTAAATAAACTAGGCTACTGATAAACCCTCTTGGATCAGCTGGAAAATGCATCTTCTCAAAGCTGAAAACAGGGCAATTTTTCTGAACTCATAAAGTTGACTTTTTAGAGATAGGCCTGTACAGGACAGTGGCGTTACAAACATAATCTTGTAGGCCAGAATTTTTTTAATTTTTAAATTAAATTAAATTAAATTTAATTTAATTTAATTTTTATTTATTTATTTATTTATTTATTTATTTATTTATTTACCAGGGACATTGCACATTAATCAACATTTCAGTTGTCATCTCAATGTAAATATGATGCATTGCTGTAGATTAAACTACCCAATATACAGTTACAATTTGCACAACGTTAAACATCTACAGTAAATGCCACATACACATTAATGCAGCAGTAGCCTAATAATCCAAAAACATATTAAAACACTGACAGGGAACATTTGACTGCAGAATGAGAAGCCTACTTTTGCTTTTCATATTTTGAGTTAGTTTTATCATAAAAACCTACATACTTTTACTTAAGTAAGGTTTTGAATAGTGGAGCATTTTCACAGTGTGGTAGCCTATTAGTACCTACTTTTACTCAAGTAAGATTTTTAATGCATGAATCTGACTCATAACAGAGTATTTTCACACTGCGGTAGGCCTACTTCTTCCAACACCGTTTATTCATACAAATCTGCTTGTTTCCCACTTGTGCTTTTACTTTGAAAGCTAACTTCCTCTGGTTACGGTGGCTGTCTTGACAAGAGAAGTTCCTGCAGCAGAAGTGGTGACATCACCTCCTAACATCCCTCACACCTTTGCATCCTCACCTGAATCTGAGCTCTACCTCTCCCACAATACATCTACAGGTAAAAGACCATTCTGTGTCTTAACGAGAAGATTGATTTGACAGAGAAATTAGCCTAAATGATTTGAGTATCAACCATGTTCTTTGCATTTATACATTTAGCTGAGCTGATTAACAGATACAGAAAAATACATGTAGAATACAATACAATAGCCTTGAATTGAAAGAATACAGTATAAAATGTTATTTTGTTGTTTTTGTTGTTTGTATGTTGACTCAATCCTGTGATGTGTTTTGAGGGCACAGGTACTTTGCTATAGGCCTTTTCATGGAAAATACATTTTTACATGTCACAGTAGGAAAATGCTGAATGATGGCTGAAGTCCATTAAGCTGTTTCAGTTTCGGGGTCTGTGTTGGCTCACTGTCATGGCTGGGGCACTGGAGTAGACGGAGCCATCATTAATGTTATGAGTAACACCTGTGCTCTTTCCTGCTATGACAAGTCAAAATGTCTGCTGTGGAAAATACCTCAAATGTGTTTCTAATATTTTAAAATAACCGATAATGCAATCCACTATACAGCACCACCACAGACTAAATACTTCATGACTCTCTGATGCATAAACTGAACATTAATTTACAAAAACAAGATCTAATGCAGGGTTATTGCATTAGATTGTACAGCTGGGTGGTAGGGAGGAAAAGAGGAAAATATGTGATAGGTGTTGTTGAATATTGTGATGACAATATTACTTGCGATAAATAAACAGTCATATCAGTTCTGCCTTTTTGCTGCTTTCAGTATAAAATACAACAAACTGCTTGTTGAATTAAAAAAAAACAACCTTTCTGACATTTTATTGAACAGATTCAACATTGAACTGAACACAAAAGGTACCATTTAAAAAATAATTAATAGTTAAAGATTTCTACCAATACTGTCTGTCAGCTAAGTTGATAACAAGTTGATATTGTGATGACCATAAAAACATTTTTTTATTGTGCAGCCCTAATGTGGACAATGTTATTGTTTACTGATATGTCGTGGTCCAGCCACATACTAGTTTTCAGTTTATTGAAGAATAGCACCTCTCATGAAGCTCCACTAACTTGGTGACAAACAGCAGAAAATGTTTGGTTTGGTGACTCTGAGATACTTAACCTCCTTTATTTGGGCATCTCTCTCCGAGCTGGCGTGAGCCCTGCATTAAGAAAATAAAACCCTCAGCACAGGTTTCCTTTGATGATAGTCCGTATTAGGGCTGGGCGATATGGCCAAAATCTTCTATCCCGATACAAGTCATTTCATATCTCGATAACGATATCACGATTAGAGTGGCAAAGATTAAATCAATTAGTCAACTATTAAATTAATCACCAGCCATTTTGATAATTGATTAATCAGTTTGAGTAAATTTTTAAGAAACAGTTCTTCAGATTCCAGCTTCTTAAAGGTGAATATTTTCTGGTTTCTTTCTTCCCTTATGACAGTAAACTGAATATCTTTGAGTTGTGGAAAAACAAGACATCTGTGGATGTCATCTGACATTTTTCATTATTTTCTGACATTTTTTAGACCAAACAAATAATCGATTAATCAAGAAAATAATTGACAATGAAAATAATAGTCATTTGCAGCCCGAATCACAATATTGCATGTTTTCTGGTATTTCAATAAATAAATAAATAGTCTATATGAAATAACCACATGGTAAAGCCTATTTTTGTATATTCCTGTGTGAATTAAATGCTTTCTCATAACTCTCATTTTATTAAGAACTTTAGTGCAAAGTGAACATAACGTGCAAGGATCAGAACATAACAATACGTATCATTGCTGTAACGCAGTTTGGGCGCTGGTTTTCCGACATTGTGATAGAAATTATATAGAAAAATATAAACGATAAACATTTTTATATTGTTTTGACGATATATATCGTCATATTGCCCAGCCCTAGTTTGTATAGTGTTCTACAGTACTTTGTGCACTTTGTCTCTGAAACAGATGGAAGATGCTCTGTGGTTCACTGGATCCCCTCAGTGTACATTAGGAAAGGCTTCCAGTGTTTTGGGGGGCTTTCACATCAGGAACCCAAGCCCTGGTCCAAGTACACTTGACCCCAAAGTAAGTAAGCAAGCAAAAGTTTATTTATAGAGCACCTTTCAAAACCTAGATTACAAGGTGCTTTACAAAAGAAAAAAAAAGGTTTAAAAGAAGCATTACAACAGGAGAATGGCACAATAAAAAACAACGCATTAGACACATTTAGAGTCAAAATAAATAGATAAATAAATAAAAGCACATGAATCAAGCACAAAACACTGTGAAAAAAGATATGTCTTAAGCTGTGACTTAAAACATTCAAGGGAGTTTGCTGACCGGGGAGAGTTTTCCAGAGCCTGGGACCCAGGACAGAAAACACACACTCACCTCGTGTTTTCAGCCTTGAGTGCGGTACGACTAGCAGGCCTTGTTCAGAGGATCTGAGGGGCCTCGCAGAGGTATAGGGCATTAGTAATTCACTAATATAATCTGTGGCAAGACCACTCAAAGCCTTATAGACGAGGAGGAGGCGCTTGAATTGAATTCTGAATCCAATGGGAAGCCAGTGAAGAGACATCAGAACCGGGGTGATGTGAGAGCGATATGAGGTCCTGGTGAGTAGTCTTGCTGCAGAGTTTTGGACTAACTGTAACCAGGTAACAGATTGTTGGCAGGAGTAGAGAGCATTACAGTAGTCTAAACATGAAGACACAAAAGCATGGATCACCATTTCCAGCTGCTGAAAAGATAACAATGTCCGTATTTTTGCAATATTCCTTAGATGAAAGTAGCAGGACTGAATGACTGACTTGAGATGTTCATCAAGTTTCAGCTGATAGTCAAAAGTGACACCTAGGTTTTTGGCAACAGGTTTTCTATTAGTGGCTAAGGAACCGAGGTGATGGAGGATGTTAGTGGAGACCTGGTCTGGGGTGAAAACCAGAACTTCAGTTTTGCTGTGATTTAATTGAAGAAAATTATGTGACATCCAGTTACTAATCTCGGCCAGACATTTGTGCAATGTGATTAGATTTGAGAGGTCATCGGGCCTAACAGATAAATACAGTTGTGTATCATCAGCATAACAATGATAAAACACAACCAAACTGACGGATCAAGTGTCCTAAGGGGAGCATATATAGTGAAAAAAGAATGGGTCTGAGAATTGACCCCTGTGGAACCCCACAGGTTAAAGGAACACAGAAGGATATCTGGTCCCCAACTGAAACAAAGAATTTACAGTTAGACAAATAAAACCAGTTCAGTGCTACACCAGACACACCAACCCATTTCTCTAGCCGATCAATTAAAATCGCATCATCAATTGTGTCAAAGGGTGCAGACAAATCTAGAAGGACTAAAATAGCAGTTTCACCATGATCTAGCTGCATGAGGATATCATTCAGCAGAGCAGTCTCTGTGCTGTCTCTGGTGGAAGCCTGACTGATATTGATCAAAAATGTCATTGTCTTCAACCAGTTGCAAAAGTTGCTTGCAGACCTTTTTCTAGGATCTTAGAAGCAAATGGCAGCTTAGAGATGTGTCTATAGTGTGTTGATATGCTAGGATCTAAGTGTGGACTAGAAGGCAGCGCTGGGGAGGATGACGCCAGTGATGTCTCGTCCAGTCGCGGAGGCACGCAAGATGGCGACATGAGCGGCTGGACTTTTTCTAGCTAAGGACCCACTTTAGGTTTTCTCACAAGATTAAGACTTTAGCCAATTCAGTTGCACCCTACAAACATAGTCATTCTTAATCCCATGTATATGTGTTGAAAAAACAAGTCGGCTTGTTTTCTGTGCTCAAGGAAACGTTACGAAAGGAGGCTAGTGTCAGTTGGTGGTACTACGGCAAACAGCAGTTAACGCTAGCTAGCAGCAGTTAGCTATTAGCTAATTAGCAACTGCCCCGAGGAGCATAAACCATGATTGAAGTTTTGACGGCGGAAATGATGGATGTCAAGTCTACAGGAGAGAAGAGAATGATCGGCGAGACCCACTTGTATTTCTGTAAAACCAGAACTGGGGGGAATGTGAATCTTTCCCAAACACACCACACAAAGAAAGACAACCCACGAAAAAGCTTCATTCTAATCCCCCCCAGGCAGCTTGTATGGTGGTTGATCCTACTCTGGCTGAGGTGCAGGAGAGTATCATTTGAATAATCTCCGGAAAAATCTACAAGAGGTCGAACCAAATTGAAGACATGGTAAAAGAGAGTTCAATCAAAATCGGAACCCTCAGTGAAGCACTCAAATCCATCCACACAGAGATGATGGACCTGAAGAAAGAAAATTAAAGTCTGAAAGATCAAAATGAAGATATGAAGAAGAAGGTCACAGAATTGGAGAATAAAGTGAATGATCAAGAAAGATCCAGCCACAGGTGGTGCCTTCGTCTGAGTGGTGTTTCCGAGTGCTCGACTGAGAGCATCAAGGCCAAAGTGAGGGAGATATGCAGAGCGGCGGTTCCTGAGGCTGACCAGGTGCGCTGGATGTGGCACATCGTGTTGGGCGACTCAAGTCAGGGGAGGGAAACAATGCAAAACCGCGACCGGTGATCATAAGATTAATCTCTAAAATGGCGAGAGATCTGACGTGGAGTGAATATCTGAAGAGAAATGGACTGCATTTCAAGGAGGCTCTAACCACATTTGACAAGGAGGCACGGAGTCGGCTGTGGCAGCGGTGGAGAAGGCGAGGCAGGAGGGAAGAAGACATACTTCAGCAGAGCATGAGCCTTCGTTGATGGCAAAGAACTAAAGATATAAAAGGAAACATTGAGGACTTCATTGTTGGCACTGAACTCTTTACTGATACAGGAACTCTTGTTTTGAACTCTGATAGCCACACAGTTAATTTTCAGTTGTTCATTTTTGTGTGAAATGAAATGGCTAATGATGGACTATTTAGATGATCTGATGCACTTATATTCTGGTAATACTGTGTTTAAGTGCAATATTTCTGTTTACTAACTTTTCCTGTTCAAAGGGGTAAAATATTTCGTTCTAAAGGATTCAGTTTGAAAAATTATTATCGCCTTAAACTTCAAAGTAGGCTAAACTTGACTATGTTTATTTTATACACCTGTTGCCTTCACTGGATGATGTGATTAAATTAAAGAAGAGGTGATGTGGAGATTCCGTGGCATTGGCCACCAAGTGAAACAAAGGGAACCTTCTGCTAACCTCAAATTCCAGTGGGGGTGTGAATGGCTTTCTCCTCCTAAAAGGATTAAAACTGTCTGCAGTAAATTACCATGAGTAAGCAAAATCAACATTTTAACATTCCACAGGAAACGAACTCTCGCTGATCAGTGACGAGGAGATCGAGCTGATTCTAGCCAGAGACACCTTATCAGCTCGTAAAACAATTCAGTCATTTACGTTCTCTTGGACCAAGTCAACTACCCACAGAAAAGTGACTATTCTCATATCTAGGAGAACCATGTGTGATGAACTGAAATAAACGTGTTATTTTGCTGTTATACATCTGGACAGGACAAACAATTCATATCCTGGGTTTGTACATTGCAGATTGACAAAGTTAGTTTAAGATTAAATAAATTGGAAATTTGTGATGGAACCACAGTGCCATCTCATGGTCAGTAGTGATAGGACACTATCATGTAATTTTCTTTGTTTGAGCCAAAATTTTAAGTAATAAATGCATAATGTGTGTATCTTACATTTTCCATTTCCCAGTGACAGTATGATCAACAGCAGACGTGTTTACAATAACTCCAAACAACCCTGATTGTTTAATAAGTTGTGTATTACAATTAACTGTCTTGATAATATCAGCGGAGCATTTATTTTGTTTTCACGAAACCGCAAGGGTTTCGTTATTTTCTTTTTCAAGTTTTCCTCCGTGGAAATATCTGTATTTTTCATCCTCACTCCGCTTTTACGTCATGCCTTATAACTTTTATATTTTTGAGTCTTTTAG
>JAOVVB010062864.1:0-14269 GCA_028570985.1 Heterobranchus longifilis | reverse complement strand
TGGTGCTTCCGTCACAAAAACATTTAAATTAATTTAATTCCAGCCACTGACCAGGCAAGATCCTGTCATGGACCTGCCTGGGGCCCAGCACTGAGGCATGGGAAATGCTAATGTTAGCCTGATGCCAGCGGTGCATCTATGTACATACTGGAGTTGAAATAGCGACCAAAAGATTCCTCAAGCACATTTAACGTTGCTCACCCGTCCATTAACAACGGCGGTCGTTCAATGCTACTTTGGTTCCGAGGTCGTGGACTCAACTGCACAAAAATCATTATAGTCTTCTAGACTTGTACGCTTTCATCTGGCTCGATGTGTCGTATGGGTCTGGAGGACGAGGTCGTTTGTAATGACGATCGCCTCCACAGCGGTCAAATCAAGTTGTGGGAAAAATCGTTTTTCTTAATTTTGTATGGATCACCCAACCCTGTTATGTAGTCACTTTCCTTTATTTCACTTCCTGTCCTCCTTCTGAATCATAATCGTCACCTGACTGCAAACAAGCTATACTTACATACCCTCACCATCTTTCCTCCTCCCAGCCGGGGAATTATGTGCGTACAGTGCACCGAACTGAGCAGTCCTTCCAGGCCTGCAACGACATCGTGGCCTGTTTCATGGAGAGAGCGAAGGTAGAAAAGCAGTACGCCCAGCAGCTCAGCCAGTGGAGCAGCAAGTGGAAGTCCATCGTGGATTCTCGTAAGTATGAGACGCTGCGTGATGTGGAGCCCTAAAAACAGAGAACATGCATTCCCATGCCTTTTTGATCACCTCAGCTGTCATCGAGTTAAAATTACCTCTTTGACTCTTATTAAATGGCTGCACATGTGTTCGTTTGAAACTTTACAAATGAGGGTCATTATTTCTGTGTTGGTTCCGTGACTCAACTCTGTGCTCTGTGTTATTTCACTCCTCACTCTGTCTTTTTTTTTCCTCCTTCCACAGGGCCACTTTATGGCTCCCTCATGAGGGCGTGGCAATGTTTCTTCACCTCCACCGAGCGTTTGTCCGCCCTCCACTCTTCCATCTCTCAGTCGCTCATGGCGGAGGAAGGGGCCCGGGTGAAGACCTGGCAGAAGGAGACCTTTCCAAAGAAACTCTTCTGTGGGTTCAGGGAGAGCCATGACAACAGCACAAGTTTTACTCGTGCGCAGAAACCCTGGTCCAAAAAGCTGATGAAGGTGTGTGTGTGTGTGTATGTGTGTCTGCACAGATGCTTGCATAGTATGCCAGTTGGATTCTAGCATCTACCCCATGGCTCTGCCCTACCAGCACCTCTGAAGCTCACTAATTAACATGTATCTTCTTTGTTTAATCCATACAACAGCCAAAGTGTAAAATCGACACATTGTGGTTTTACGGGGGTTTGGTGCCCGACTTTTTCTTGACTTCAAATCCACCACATAGGCCTATAACCCCCTGTAAGCTAAGCTAACTGAATGTATTTCCCAAAATGTCAACCTATTCCTTTAAGTTATGCACACATTTGCATATGATTATTTTAAAGCACTGCATTTAACTTAAATAAAAATGAATGTAAGATGAAAAACGCTAATCTTTGAGAGGTTAAAACTAGCCATTTTTTGGCAATTTGGCAGATTTTGGCAATCAATTAAAACAAACAAAATTCACCAAAAATTCAACTTTGAGTTGAGAATGTGGAAATAAAAAACAACAAATAAAATACAATGCTGTGCAAAATGAAGTCAGTGTCTTATCAACAACACGTTGCAGTGTTTGTTAAATATTTTTTGGCTCCGGGAAGCCACTATGTTTTTTTGTACAAATCCAACAAATGAGATATCCCATGTTAATTTATGAGCTTTAGAGGTGCTGCTCGGCAGATTTCTTTTTTTATTTATTTATTTAATGTATTAACTTTATGAGCCAGGCTAGCTGTTTCCCCCTGATTCCAGTCTTTGTGCTAAGCTAAGCTAACCGTCTCCTGGCCAGCTTCATATTTAACTCTCGACAAGAAAGCTAACATTTCCCCACATGCCAAACTTTTCCTTTTAAGTAAATAATATACATGTGTGCGTGAATGTGTATCCAACAGCTGGAGAAGGCCCGCGTTGCGTATCACAAGTCCTGTCAGAGGGAGCAAACAGCCCTCGACAAAGAGAAACAAGCCAACGAAAGCTCGGAGATGAGTCCGGAGAAAAAGCAGAAAGTCATAGAGGCCAGAGAGAAGGTCACAGAGGAGAAAGAAAAGGTGAGGAGGGATGTTGACACACTGCACCACTTCTCTCCAAGCACATCACGCATGTTGAATATAAGGGCTTCATTCACAACATGCCGCAGAGTTAAACATTTTGCATTCCAGGAAAGTTTTGTTGGCCTGCTGCAGTGCTGCACTATCAACTCTAAACAGCCTTACATTTCTGTTCCAAGCATTTCCCTTGTATGGAGATGTGTTATTGTTACATTGCTCACTGTTTATGGAGCCCAGCATGGGAACGCTAAAGAGCACCAGATGATTTATGCATTTTAGATCGTCCTCCATTAAAGAAACAGAGCAACATTTCATCACAAAACCGTTCTTGTGCGCTGGCTGCAGATTAGAGACCGCTACGAGAAACTGCTGGAGGACGTGTCGGCCTACACGCCTCGCTACATGGAGGAGATGGAAGCCATTTTTGAACAGTCGCAGGAGGAGGAGAGGAAGAGGATCAGCTTTCTGAAGCAGGCCTTCCTCTCCATCCACAGACACCTTGACATCACCAACAATGAGAGGTGAGCAGCCGTCAAAAAGCCCGAAAAAGATTTGGGTTGCGTCTGAAATTCCATACTGACGTGCTAGGCTAGTGTGTCTGAAATCATAACAATAGTACGCAAATTGCATTCTATTTCTGGTGAAATATTACAGTATGCACTACTGGACACTACAACAGCATAAATATCCCACAATGCAATGCGGTAGTGACGGCAATATTCATATCAGACAAACGCACATCGACCAAGGCAGCTCTTTAACATCAATAACGCTTCAATTTACATTTCTACAGATGGAAAATCAGTGATTTTGTCACCTGCGACTGCTTGACTTGTTGGTAACCTTTTCCACTAATTTACTCATTATCCGGTGACGTCTGTAGAGCTGAGGTTGGCACGGGTTGGCACGGGTTACCATGGTTACGTGTCTCCAACCGGCAGGAAGGCTCTCAGGAAGTGACGTGAAAATTACAGATCAGTGCGTCCGAAAAGATACATGTACTGTTTATTTCACATACTTATTGAGTATGTAGTGCATAGTATGCTATTTTGGACGCAGTCATAGTATGTCTCAGTGCATAGTATGTCAAATGCAGTATGCCAAAAATACCAGGATGTCCTACTGTATCCAGTTGCATTCTGCAGTATGCAAGCCAGCATGCTTTTCTGGCCATTCTTACCCACAATCCTCTGCACAGCAGATATATGAGGAGAAGGTCAATGTTATGATGAAGTAGTGTGTCCCAATTGTATGCATACTGCATGCAACAGCACATACTTTTGTAATGGCAGCTGCAGTACGTACTAAAAGTAAAAAGAAAAAGTATGTGATTTGGATCACAGAGATGCATTCACATGGATTCAGGCAGACGGACAGGCAAAACCCTTTTTGACTGCACAGGAAAATCAAACAAAAAGTCCTAAAGAATAGAATAAAATATATTAAAGACCTGTAAAAAATACTCTGCTATGATTAATATTTTGTTTAACATGGTTTTTCCACAAAACAGAAAAAAAAAAAAAAGAAAACTCTGAAAAGGGGCTGAAAGCTCTACTCTTCTCCCTCATTAAGAAATTATGGATCTGGCCTCAAGGCCCGCCCACCGCCGCTGCCATAGTTACGCATATGATGTCATAAAACCTGTCTGTCTGAATCCGGCTTTTTGAGACTGTTGTGTGCAGTTTCAAGGCAGAAATTCTCAGCCATTTGATTTTCACCAAAATGAAATTATTTTGTGTATATTTTTTAATGTAATTATTCTAGTAATGCATGTAGTTTCTTATCTCTCTTGTAATATATCGGCCATGTTTTCTCCTTGTGTGAGGGAGCAACGTGACATCCGGTTGGAAATACTGTCACAAAGGACACTAAAAAGTTAAAATATTTTACCTTTGGACAGCAATGCCCTCTACTGTTACCGGTGCCGGTATTCTCTGCCGGCCTCACCTAATTTTACCATCATGTTCTCGTCCACTAAAATGATATGTGGTTTGCCGTCTACCATCTGCCTGACTCCATGTGAATGCAGCATAATGCAGAGCAAGTGTTTGTGTGTATTTATTGTGTCCTTGTGTCAGTGTGAAGGCGGTGTACACTGAGCTCCACAACACTCTGATGTCCATCAATGAGCAAGATGATCTCAAATGGTGGAAGAACAACCACGGTCCCGGCATGCCCACCGACTGGCCAAAGATCAATGTACGTAACAAAGTTGCACAATACATAAAGGGGAAAAATACATGCACTCTCAGGACCACCAAATTACAATAAACAATGGAATGATAAGTACAGTATTTAGCAGAACAAAAGCTTTTTTTGGAGTCTTACATTTGAAACATCATAAACTAAAGGTGTGTAAACTGGTGATGTATCAGTGTTTTCTTGTTCTTACCTCAGTTTAAGAAATACATGGTCTCACACATTGTCTAAAACCACATATATACAAGATCTTTTCATGTTTTTATGTGAATATTTGCATGATTTCGCAATGCATTTATTGTAGCTCTTTTACTTAACCAAAGTGTTGATAAAACCCAAACGTGCATCTCTTCCATCAGGAATGGGTCCCACCAATAAAGAAGCTAAATAGAAAGAAGAGAGACAAAAAAAGAAAAGAGAGCCGACCGTAAGAAAAGAGAACAATGTACATTTTTATTCCAAGTCATATTTATGTTTTTCTAACTGTTCAAACATCCGTGTCTTCTCCTGTTAGTGTGATGATTGGGGGTGTGAAGGTGCGAGCTATGTACGACTACGTGGGAGAGGAGGGTGATGAGCTGTCTTTTAAAGCAGGTGACACAAAGTGTGATGTGACGACACTCAAATTTAGACAGTTTTTCTCAGTGTTTTAAAGCTACAGTAGGTAAGATTTTTATATATAATTACAGCCAGGGTGGGAAATTAACTCAATAAATGTGCAAATAAAATAAATATAAAGATACATTTTCTACACAAATTCACCAGCCACTCAATAGTAAATCCTTATTTTCTGTCTGAAATTTTAATTACAACCAGTGTATCATAAATCTGAGTGAAAAGACAAGAAATGTATCCCATCCCTCTAAAATGATGCCGGACCGTCTGGTTAACATACATGCGCTGATGTTATATTACATGATTTCTGAGTATTGAAGTTCAAATATAATGTTTTAAGGCACCTCTTTTTCAAAATCCACATTTTATCTTGCTGTATGATAGTGTTGTAATTTTATCAAAGTGTGAAAATGGATGTTTAATTAATATAGTGAAGTGCAGACTACAATTAAAACTTTTATTTTGGGGCTATAATATCATTCACATCCCACAAAGACAAAATGTGCTGTAAGAGGAATAATAAAAAAGCTTCTGTCAGTTTTGCAACCAAACAGCAAACATCAGTCAATCAAGGCAAACACACTCTCTAAAATTATATATTATTAACATAACACATATTATAACATTGACATATATTATACTATTCCTAACGCATACAAATAAAATTGGGGGTTTAATTTAGAGCAGACATCTAGTGGCTTAATTGAATAGTACAATCAAAGTGTCAAATAATAATTAAGGTGGTCAGTTAGAAAACACCCATATGGTTGGTTGGTATGGAGGATGGAAGCTGCCAAAATAAAATAAATAAATGACTTAATAAATACATGAATATGCCATTAAATGTACAAAAATATATTAAAAATAAATGCAGACATTAATTAATTGATAGAATTGACATAAATTAATGTTTTTGTTTTAGTTTGCTTCCTTTTTTACACCTTTGTATTAATTCCCTTATTTATTTATTTATTTATTCATTCATTTATTTACTTGCTTTCCTATTTAATTTTCCAATTTTTTAATTTTTTAATTTTTTAATTTTTTAATTTTTTAAATTTTATTTTTTTTAATTTTTTTAATTTTTAATTTTTTTTGACAGCTTCCATCCCCCATAGATTGGTAGTACTTTAAAGTCAAAGTAAAATAAAGATGACTACTCTGCTCATCATACATATACCATACTCTTTATAACAATTTTTTTGAATATGTTAATTAATAGACTTTTATTTTCTGTGGTGCCAGGCGACGTGTTTCTGAAGGTGGAGGAGGAGGACGACCAGGGCTGGTGTCGAGGAGTGCTGAGCGGAGGGAAGGAGGGCTTCTACCCTGCAAATTACGTTGAAGTTGCAGAGTGACGTCACCCTCTCAGATATACGATGTCCTAAACTTATTTCTCACCAAGAGTTTCAAATCTTCTAAAAATAACAATTATTATTATTAAATGTTGTCACACTGATTCTGAGTTAATGTCAGATATAATCTGTTCCCAGCTATTTTTTGAAATGTAAGACCTTAATATTCTAACCTACTTTTAAGTTTGAGAACTTCTGCAATATGCATTAACTTATCAAAGACTACATGTTGCCTACCGTGTGAGTGTGTGCGTGTGTGCATGTGTGCGTGCATGTGTGTGTGTGTGTGCGTGCGTGCGTGCGTGCGTGCGTGTGCGTGCGTGTGTGTGTGCGTGCGTGTGTGCGTGCATGTGTTAAGACAAAACAAAAGAACACCAGAGAATATTTATTTACTGCCATCATGTGTGCGTCATTAAGTCACTGTAATGATACATGGTTTACCCAGGCACAGGTTTACAATGATAAGTTAATGTTTACTTAAAGTATTATATAGAGGCATAGAAGTTACTTTGACTGAGGGAATGGATTTTCAAAATAAAAGTGTAATTTGTTTTTGCCTCTAATCCATCTTGTTAACATTTTCCTTTGCTGCCATTCGAGCTGTGTGGGTCTATGCACTTTAGTCCGGACTAAAATATCTCAATAACTGTTAAATCGATTGCTATGAAATTTGAATTCATGGTGCACCAAGGATCATTTAGCCCCACCAGCAGGTTAGTCTTGTGTAGCCAGACTTATCTCCACAGCTCTGCTGGAGGAAAGTCTGGATTAAATGTGTTTTTACTCCTGGATAGTGAAAAAAACTCCCTGACCTGTTTGTATTTCCTTAAACCAATCACAGTCGTCCTGGGCGGTGCCACGCCCCGACAGTGCATCTGCAAACTAGTGTTGATAGCTCGGAGGTTGTTGTTTGTTTCCCGTAGTGAGGGGACTTTGGGGAACAGGAACACAGACTTAGACTTCCTGTGCGGACAGGAAGTAAGGGATCCCCGCACTGTTTGGAAAGCCTGCTAGACTACCAGCAGGTCAAAGTTAGTTAGCACATGTTAGCATGCTAACATGCTAAACTAAGATGATGAACATAGTAAACTTTGTACCTGCTAAACATCAGTCTGTTAGCATTGGCACTGTGTGCATGTCGGAATAATAAAATGAATTCCCGACTGGGAAAATTCACGTGAACGCCACTTCAAGTCGGAAAATCTGCAAAAATGTTGGTACACGCGTTGGGTTGATGGTAAGAAACTTTTTGTTTATTCAGGTATTGCATATCAATGTTTTGCCCACATGTAATTTCTATTGCATGGTATTAGGTTGTAAACATTAGTTGCTGTCCACGTAGAGTGACCTAGGTTAGTTAGAAAAGTTATTTATTAGCATTAACCCCGATAACAAGTCAGGTAATGCAATATTTTAGGGGTTAGGCTAGCCTATATACTGGAAATCAACATATTGCAACATATTAAACACTGAGAACTAAAATACACACGTCTTCTTTGTAGCGTCCATGTTGTTTCCACATTACGACTTAAAGCTCGTGAACACATTGAAATCATTAGAACGACTTCCCGACTCGGGAAACGGGACCACCAGTAAAAAAGCAAAAACGTGAATATGTTTCATTATTTAAAAGAAAAATGTATACAATTGTATTATATGCAATGATTTTTATTATTTATTTTGCGATCAGGTAATTTATTGTCCTCAGACACATTTAATTACATGAATCTTGAATGAATACTTTAACAAATTTAAATTAACATATTTAAAATATGCTTTTTAGTTTAGGTATTTATTTATTTTGTCCTCAAGTCCTCCAGTTTACATTTACATTCCTAAAACATGTTTCCCATACATACACATATACAGTATATGAATAGGAGCATAATAGCATGACATAATTATACATGATATATTTCACTAGGATATTCTTTTACTTTGAAAGGCATATTAATCATCTTGACCTTTGACATTTTATTGCCCTGTTTATCAATTCAGCTTCTATTCTTCCACCCACTTTTATTTACATTCGTGAAATGTTTAACCAGAGTTAGGCAATACAGGATAAATCTCTGACTAACCTTGCAGCTTTGTGGACACACCACAGAATCACAGCAGAGTTCTGAAGAAAGAAACCTGTTGGACAAGATGTCTGAGACACAAATGGTGAATGACAGGACGTCACACTGTAGCTGAAACATTTGTGAGACCTGGGAAGGTTTCATGTTTTTGGTTATACTATACTGACAGCGTTTAAAGGACTCTGCATGTGTAAGTACGTCTTAGATACGCTTGTTTTAGAGGGTGTGTGCATTTCATATTGCAGATACAATAGATATGTGTTGGCTGCGTTGTGTGGATTGTGTTTCTTTTATTGGGCGTGTCAACATATTATAAAACTGAATGTCACATGCTCCCCGGAGCAAAACTGTACTGTAATGACTTTGGATTGGACTTTAATTATGTGTTTTGTGTGGCAAACACCTTAATGTACCTCCTTTAATTTGTTATTGGGTGTCACATTATGTGGAATTAATGGCTTTCCTCTCTCAGGCAGGTAGACTCACAATGGAGTTTGCTTGTGGATTTGTTTACGTGCCGCCATCAGTGAGTCAGAAGGACGGCCAACGACCCAATGTCATTAAGCGCTCAGGTGTGATTTTATTTTTTTTTTTCAAACACTCCCAGACATCAACATTTACAACACTAATACTTGTTTAAAAAAGACAGATATCACATTTCTGGGTCCACTTTGCTGTTTAAGTTGTAGTTTTTTTCAATTCCACACGTCACTATAGCCAGAAACACAGCTGTTTGACACCTGACAGAATTTCAGTTATCTAAAACAACAACAGATTTTAACGTCTGTGTCGTGGGGTGTGTGTACGAGACAGCAGGGAAACAGACACAAACACAGACAACCAGGCAGACAGGATCTGTTCAGTGATTTTAATAGTAGATTATTATGGAGTCATAGGAGTGCCAGGAAAAAAAAGAATAAGTTTGTAAAAGAATAAGAAAATAAATGTGCAAATATAAAGAGAAACAAATAAGATAATAAATAAGTAAATAAATACATGTGGAAATATAAAGATAAATAAATCAAATAATAAATAAGTGAATAAATAAATGTGGAAATATGAGAAATAATAATAATATGACAAATAGAATATAAAATAATAATTATAACCATTTTCATTTATGTGATCATTTATTTCTGTAGATATTTATTTATTTTTGCATATAAATTACTCTATTTCTTCTATTTTTTATTTTATTTTTATGTATTTATTTTATCCATTTATTCTTCTTTATTCTGTCCCTATTGTTTTTGCTTTTCCATATTTCTTTTGCTATAGAGTTTGGCAATGTGACGTCACGCTGCAGTGGCTGATGGGAGTGAGGGGCCGTGTTGCGTGGCCAGTAACCAGACTGCTTTGTTATTGAGTTGATAAACGTCTACAGTAGTGATGGGAGGAAAGACTTGTCGTGTCGTTGGTTGTAACGTCCGTTCACATGAATGTCGGTATTCCGTTCCCATAATGCACTGTGCCGTGACATTGATTGCCAAGCTCTATTCCTTGATTGACATAACATGATTTTTTTTATGGCACTCCTATGACTCCATACATGAAACATAAACGTACAGCCAAAAGTAGCATGTCCAAACTGAAGTAACCGAGACGCAACAGATTAACAGGAATGGGGCAGGAAAAAGTTTCTGGCTAGAAGAGATTTGGGTTAGAGTTGAAGAGGCTGGAAATCAAAGACTGGAGGCAACATTAACAATCTGCACACTGTCTTTGGAAAAGGGGTTGATATACAGTATATGCTGCGTTCAAGACAACTTGGAAAAACAAGCACCGACCTGTAAAAAATTATTTGGGGTATGATTTTTTAGCTCCGATTTTCCGAGATGATGCCAGTAACACAATCTAACATGGTGGCCTTCGTTGGTAATGGTAAGGATGACAATATAAGTGTTGACGTTTTAAGACAATTTGATGTCTAATTATGATGCAATATGTGTTTGCATCGTTTAGATATCGCTCTGATTATAGCAATATGTGGTCCGTTTTTTCCCACCTGAGTTGTGAACTCCCAACGGAAGTCAGGAATCTCCGAGTTGTCTTGAACGCAGCAACACACCTGCGTACTGACGGGGTGATTGGAGAATGAGACAGGTGAGCAGGAGGATGTGGCCGTCAGAGTCCGAGGGGCATCTGGCGGACAGGTGGAGAATGGCACCGACTGCAAAGCTTCGTAGAAATGCAGAGGGAGTGGAAAACAACTGAGGCAGCTGTCGTGACAGCCAGTCTCAGATTCAAATAGCTTCTTTGTTGACTCACCAGTTTGAAGAAATCCAGCAAAGAGACACAAAGCTTTCACTGTGCAGTCTCTACGTCTATCACTGTCACGTCACCTGCTGTCAGGTCGGTGGCAAAAGGCGTTCTGGGAAATATAGGAAGTCAGAAACTGAAGTATAAGAGAGAAAGTTCTAGCGGTTAATCACAAAATAACTGCTAATTTCTAACAGTATACACAGGTGGATTCTTCCTTTCATCAGAGCTTTCTGAGTGACTGGTTAGTTAAGTACCATTATGTATTATGCAATCAGTGACACACACGCACAACCTCTCCTGTCTATCTTAGAGGAGAGATTCCTTTCAGATACTTTGCTTTTCTCTGTAAAAGCCATCTGCCACCTGAGTCACATTTTCTTCACAGCACAAAGGTCATCGATGCACCGGTTGTTTTGTCTGTGCTCACATTTCTCTTGCAAGAAGCTCTTCTCAAATTTACAGCCACTGTATATTTATTTTCTTTATGTCTATGCTTTTTAGCTCTCCTCCCTCCTGTTAACCGGATCCGTCCTCGCAATCCTCCCCCTCCTCCTCCTCCGACAAGCTCTGCAGAAGCCAAATCACCGAAATCCCTCACATGTCCCCCCAAGGTTATTGAACAACAGTTGGAAAAGAGCAAGGAGGTGAAGAAGGCTGTGAAGCCCACTCCCTTCTATGAAAATGCAGAGTTTCACAATAAACCCGAGGCAGCTTCTTCAACCAGTATAACTCCTCAGCAGACAACGCCTCGAAAAACAGGTACTGTGAACATTGCAGTATTAATGCAAATGTATGTCTGAACAAGTTTAGTTTCTATGGTACTATTATCTTAAATACCATATATGCTATTGTATCTTAAAGGAGTAATTATAACTCAGTGTTATCCTCTCAGTCACACTCCACTACCAAACACACACTGCTGCCCTTTATAGTTACTGAAGTTAGTGTGATAATTTAAACAAATTAAATTAAAAAGCCCTTATTTAATCGGGAAAGTTTGCCTCTTTTTTTTCCAGAAACAATCCAGCGATTGTTTCATCCCAAGAGAGAGGAGAGAGAATTTGAGTGCACTGGCCCTTTAAGTCTATAGTTTGATTCATAGGCAGAGATTGAGCAGCAGGTGGTAAATCTCTGTGTTTGGTGGTCCCCTGTTGTCATGTCATTGATATGCAGCCTCCGAGATGAGAGACAGTCATGGGCGGATCATGAGACAATGGGCCCCTGGGCCCAGACATGCAAAAGGCCCCACCACCTCTCCTAACATAGGAGCAATACACAGTTGTTTAGCCTCTATTTGTTGTTGTTTCGTTGTGTTTTTTGTGTCTCTTTGTTACCTATCTCTCTGTGGTTTTGTGTCCCTGGTCATTTTGTGTCTCTTTGTATTTGTTTTGTGTCACTTTATAATTGTTTGGGACTTTTAGTAGCTGTTTTTTTGTCTGTGGTTCTGTTGTGTCTCTTTGTAGTTGTTGTGTGTCTCTGTAATTATTTTGGTCTTTTTGTAGTAATTTTTGTCTGTGGTTTTTTTGCCCATTTTGTAGTCATTGTGTGTCTCTTAACTCTCTTTGTAGTTGTTTTGTGTCTCCTTGTGGTCATTTTGTGACTTTTTGTAGCTGTTTTTCCCCTTTTTGTAGTCGTTTTGTGTATCTCTAGTTATTTTGTGTCTCTTTGTTGTTGTTTTACCCCTTTTTATAGTCTTTGTGCATCTTTTTGTGGCTCACTGCAGCTGTTTTGCATCTCTTAAATTGTTTTATATTTGTATATGTAATCATTTGATGTTTCTTTTTGGTCATTTTGCATCTATTTGTGGTCGGTATGTGTCTCTTTGAGTGTCATTTTGCACATTTTGGGCCCCAATCCATCCATGCATGGTGACAGTTTATATTGTTTGGGTGAATTGTACCTTTAACACACTTCTCCTATCTGCTTTACCCAGCTCTTCTTCCACCACACATGAGACCTGCAGCAAACACCCAGTCCCCTCCTTACAGCCAGCCGCTGCTTTCCTCCAACACCAACAGTCAGAATTTGACCTATGACCTCCCGAAAGATGAGCCAGATTTAAATGCGCGCCCCTGGGACCCAAACTACTCGTACACCACGCCAGAAGGCACGGGGGTCGAGGTGAGGCTGCCAGCTGATACTGGCAGTGTGTCGGCCCAGGCGTCAGGTAAACTGACAACATGTTTTTGTCTACTTGCATTCATTTTTAATAGGAACAGACAGATCATGCCACTTTTATTCTGTTCTGCACTCACACATCAGTGCCACCCCTTCCTCCGAGACCGTCGTTCATGAAGAAAATGCCAGATTACCTGGTGCTGTTGCCCGCCGCATCCCACTCACCTCCCTCGTCATCTCGGAAATCACTCTCAGACGCGTCACTTGTCCCATCGCCTACTAATAAAGGTAACAGTCTCTGTCATGCTGTCAAAACATTTACGCTCATCGTGAGTGATTTACACCAGCAGTGTTTTTAATCTCGTCTTGTTGTTCCCGTCTCAGGATCAGCAGACAAGGGGCCTCTGCCAGGGAATCCTAATGTGCTCCTTGTCAGTTTAGGAAAATTACTCTCAGAGGAAAGAGGTCGGTAAACTTTTATCATCACCATAAAACTTCATCATCGCCCGTCTAGTTTGAGTTTCAGTCTTATTGGCTTACGATGACGGTGATGTTTTGCATTTTTCCAGTGCAGACCGTGCGAGGAGAACCCACCTCCTGCTCACAGTGTGGCTCTGTGCTGGACGCCAACTATGACAACGTGGTAATAACATGCTGTATTTCATTCCATCTTTATTTTGCATAGCAACACGATTAGGAGCCATTGATTTCAAATGTGAATAATAACCGTAAATCTCCTTGTAATCACTTCTGGGAAATGACAAGCCTAAGCATTATTGATCACAGCATAATGAAACAATGGATAACTGGGATTTGTTTGACTGATGACTGCAGGCAGAGTCGACTAATGTCAGTAATGTTCTCGCCTCTGTTGGTCAGATTACTTTGAAATGTAGTCAGTTACTGAATACAAATTACATGGCAAGTTTTATAATTGGTAACATAATCCATTGGATTATTTGTATTTGTTTTTTATAATTGTTTTTCGTAGTTATTTTTTGTCTGTGGTTGTTTTGTGTCTCTTTGTGGTAGTTTTGTGTCTTTTTTGTAATTGTTTTGGTCTTTTTGTAGTATTTGTTTTGACTGTGGTTGTTTTGACCCTTTTTTGTAGTCATTTTGTGACTCTTTGTAGTTGTTTTCTGTCTTTTTGTAGCTGTTTTGTGTTTCTTTGTAATCATTTTGTGACTCTTTGTAGTTGTTTTGTATCTCTTTGTAGTCATTTTGTGACTCTTTGTAGTTGTTTTGTGTCTTTTTGTAGCTGTTTTGTGTTTCTTTGTAATCATTTTGTGACTCTTTGTAGTTGTTTTGTATCTCTTTGTAGTCATTTTGTGACTCTTTGTAGTTGTTTTGTGTCTTTTTGTAGCTGTTTTGTGTTTCTTTGTAATCATTTTGTGACTCTTTGTAGTTGTTTTGTATCTCTTTGTAGT
>JAOVVB010062854.1:0-14269 GCA_028570985.1 Heterobranchus longifilis | reverse complement strand
ATGTTAACTTTTTACATGTTATTATTTTGATGTTTATGCAAACAAAAAGTTCTTAATGTTTATGCAAACAAAAAGTGCAGAGTACTGCTAATTGTATGTGTTTTTTAAAATATAAAACTTGGTGAAATGATTTTAGTGTAAAGTATCAGTACTTTTTGAACATTTTCAGCACATCAATACCGTGATAATACTGATAACCGCGATAATTTTGGTCACCATAATCGTGATATGAAATTTTCATATTGTTACATCACTAATCTATAAAATGTCATGAAAAATGTTCATCCTAGTTTCTCAAAGCCCAAGGTGATGTCTTTAAACCTGAAGATATTCAGTTTAATGTGACATAAAACAAAAAGAAGAGAAAAGCAGGAAATCTCCATATTTGAGAGTAATTTTAATTAGTGATTCATTTTCTGTCGATCGACTAATCATTTAGTCGACTAATGGTTGCAGCCCTAGTTTTATTTGTAAAAAAAATTAATTTGTACTTTGAGTAGAAGTATAAAGTAGCATAAAATGGAAATACTCAAGTACAAGTACCTAAAAACTGTACTTAATTACAGTACTAAGTCCACATTTTAGAGTCATATGATTTCATGTTAGCATATTTTTCTAAACGTCTGTCCTCTTTTAGAGTTGAAGCTGAGACAATCAGAACACGGAGGTCTGAGAGGGCAGGGAGACCTGAAGCCATCAGCTGAAAGCTGCAGGACCATCAGAGACCAGCGGGAGGCAGCACTAACAGGGACGGAGCTGCAGCAACTCGACAACAACAGCAACACCAAGCCAAATGTGGAGGAAACAGTCAACATGATAACCAACAGACTGAAGGAAAGACGACGGGAGCTGGGCCTGCCTGACAGTGTTAAGGTTGGTATTCCTACGGAGGCACGACGGGGTCACATTGTAGATTTGCAAACAGATTTGTAAACTGTGCCCTTGGATCCACAAATTCACAATTTGTAATTCGCTTTTATATCAGAATGCAAATTGAAGTAGCAACCTATTTTATAAAATACAACAAGATATTAATGGAGTTAGTATTCTTTCTGTCTGTTGTTGTATGACTTTTAGCTGTTAATAGGAAGAGATTCCAATGAAAATTCTGTAAAATCATAATACATTTTAAGGCTCAATTAAGGTGCACCCATATACAATATAGGCTGCTGACAATTATGTTAAATGCATTCCAACGGCCCAGATTGCGCTGACCATAGATATACTAGATTTAAATAGGCCTATATGGAAAATCTCTTAATTGATACAGTAAAAAATCATTGATGAAATGAGGAATTATTCTTTTTTTTCCCCAGCAACCCAAAAATCAAAGAATAAAGACCATTCCCTCACAATTTAGTGGTATTTTCTTTTTAATTCATCTGTGATACAGACATGTTTTATATTAATTCTGATTATAATCCAATTAATCTTATTTCCATATTTGTATATAACCTATAGCTTACACTTTGTTAAACCCTTATTTTGAAAACCAGACGTACTCATGTGTATCCTCCGCTAACTTCACCAAGTCCATCACATGGATGTATGGTCCGTCACCGTCAGCTCCATCTGACTCCATCTGATCTCTGATAAACATAAGTATTAAGAGGAAACAATCTTTTGTTTTCTTAAGATAACAAGATAATTAACTTGTGATCTCGAGAAAACGGCATTAAAAAAATGTTTGGATCCATGGCCGTTTAGGGCTTCCATAAGATCCAGTGACATCTGTTTTCGTCTAACAAAAATAGGTTCAAATGAAAGATAAGAAGTTTATCTTTCTAACAATACCAAAACATGCATATCTGGCATTTATAGAGATACAAAAATTGCTGGATGAAATTGGTTTAGATGTCGGTGCCTATTATTATTATTATTATAAGTATGGCAGTGTTTTTTCTGGACAAATGTACACGACCCAGTCAGAAGGTTAGCACGACGCAGGGCATCGTTTACACATCAAGTTTTGTTTTCTACCATATGATCCCAGAAGGGCTCTGTAGCTTTCCCTACACACACAAATAACAGTAAAGACTGAAACAGAGCATCACGATAATCTATGAAATTTGTCGACCGGACTGATTACCTGTCAACAGTTTCCACTGTGCCTGTATGTGCAGGAGATGTCCCATTTCCAGATGACTACAGAGAAGACCAGTCTGCAGAAGTGTTTGCTCTACTTTGAGAATCAGCACGGACGACCGGTAAGACCAGCCTTATTATGTTTATGTCTTATTTTTTTTTTAACTTGATTTCTTTTCATTCTATTTTGGGCATTGCCACCAATAACACAGTGGTTTCTGTTTGTGTCTCTGTGTATTAGAGCACCAGGCAGGAGCGGACTCTGATGAAACCTTTCTACGATCGGTATCGTCTGCTTAAACAGCTGCTTTCTTCTGATGCTGCAACAACAACAGTCATTACGACCATTGTGAGTAAACGGCTAATACTAACTTTAAAATAAAAAGAACGATCTCTAGAAATATTGTATTTCACTCCTGGATAAAACTGACCATGGCATACAGTAGTGTCACTCTGCTGCCCTCTAGTGGTGAAACATGAGAGCTACACCAAACTATTGTGAGACCTGTCCATTCATTCAGCAAAATAAATAACAAGACAGATAATGCTGAAATCTTGCTGTTCTTTGATATTAACCATATCATACTATGGCTAGTTCCCAACAGGTTGAATAGAGTTAGTTAAAACAGACTGCATTCAGTACTGTGGTGGCTTGACACACGTTGCTACCTCTATGTTTACTACGACAGATTAGTGATACCCCTGTGTGTGTCTACATAGGAGGAAGAGGAGGGCTCTGATGAAGAGCACCCCAAACAGCGAAGCCCCAGTCTGCAGCCGCTCCGACTGAAATCTCCCAGGTGTGTGTCTTCAGATGAGTCGCTGCATCTGCCTTCCCTAGAAATGTCTGAAACACCTCTGGTGTCCCCGCTGGAGGAGGCGAAGCGTTTCCAGCCACAGATTATCACCATGGCAACACTACATGAAGCTTCCAGGTACTGTGTGTGTGTGTGTGTGTGTGTGTGAGACATCAACAGCTCTATGTATTTTCTCACTCAGAATTAGTTGTTGAATCAAATAGATCTTGTCATTAGGAATTACAGGGAATTTTAACAGGAAGCTTTTTCAAATAGCCTTCTTTTACTTTAAAGGTTTAGTTGAGATGTTTTGAAGTGGCGTTGTATGACGTACTTATTCATAGTCAGTGTATTACCTACAGTAGATGTACAGTGGGAACGCCCCCAGTTTGGAGAAGCAGACAGGAGTCCTGACGCGAAAACTAAGCAAAGCAAAATGTATTTTAGCCACCTTTACAATGGGGAACTGAAGTTGATCAATTGAATATTGATATATGAAAGCCACCAGACTCCTTTTGACAAAAACAATCATTTTACCTCACAGAACACTGGAGTTGCTGGTCTACCGCTGCCTTGATCGATTAGTTTGTTTGTGTTATTGTGTGACTTTGATGCAGTGGCCCCGTCCACAACAGTACATTCATTTTTTAGCTTCCATGTCAGAATCTGGGAGCGTGCCGACCTCCATCTACTGTTGGTAATACACTGACTCTGGTGAAGTACCTTATTCAGCCCCACTTCAAAAGATTCAAACTATCCCTTTAAACTAGCTGTTGTCATAGTTACCTTTTTAATTTAAGTGCACACATTTACAGGCAATTTAAAAGCTCTAAGAAATGATATTCTTCCTCGACAGATCAGAATTACTGGATCACCTCAGGATGGCACGATCAGAGAAGCGGAGGCTTCACCAAGCGCTCCGAGAGTTTGAGGACCATTTCTACACGCAGACCGGCAGGTAAAGGTCACACACACACAAAAAAACCACATACATGGCGCATCCAAACTACTTGGCTTTTGAATTTTATTTTGTCTTTTAATAAACTTGTAACATTTGGTTTTCAACAATGCCTTGTGAAAAACAAAGAAAAAACATCCACAAAAGAAATTCCATCGTAATGGTACGACAGTGTAATGCACACTCACGTAACGTTAATACAGCACAGAGAGCTCAGGAAAGAGACGAAGAGATAGACGTTTGCTCTGAACTGTACACAGCCTTTGTACTGTACATGTTAGTCCTCCAAAGTAAATACAGTAAGTTTTTGATTACAATACACACTGTACAAAGCTATCTGAGTAAGGCAACATAGGGACTATCAACCAGTTATGGAAGCTGCTGCAGGTTGTTTGAAACTACTGAAGTTTTGCCTTGTGTTTGCATCTTTTTTTTTTCCCTCCATGTTTTGTGAACAGGACTTGTCAGAAGGAGGACCGTGGACCCATGGCGGAGGAGTACTGCCAGTATAAGAACCTTAAAGCGAAGCTCCGTCTACTGGAGGCCCTGCTCAGTAAACAACAGGACTCAAACAAGACCAGTTGAGTTGACTCACAGTGGGACTTTTATCGAACTCAGCAGGACTCGGATCATTTCCGACAAAACCAGGTTGTGAAGCCGGATGGTGAGTCTGGTCTCGTTTTCATGCCATGCTCATTACGTTGATGCACTTTACATGAAGAAAAAGAAAACTGACGGAAATTGGCGACAATCGGAATTGAAACGCTGCGCAACTAGTCCCAAAAACACATCCTTTGTCATTTCTAACGCATCTTATTACAAACCTGATGTAGCAAGTGTATTTTATGTAGCACTAATTTATGTCAAGGATGACGAGCTGTAACAACTTGATGTTAGTATTAGTAATTTAAGATTACTGTACGCATATTATGGCCCTTGTTACTTGCTTTTTTTTCCTTGCCAAAATACTATTTTTGGACAGCTTTGTCCCATAGTAAATGTGGAAACTGCATTTTTATTTTAAAAGTGCTATCTTGGAAAAAAACAAAGTGTAAGCTTAAATGCAATCAATGAGACAATCCTGTCGTGTTTGTGCATGTCAGTTTTTTTTAGTCCTACATTGTGCTATGATATGCATTAAGAATTTCATAGTTGATCTAAATTGTGACCATTCAATTTACATGTTCACCTTGGAAAATATGTGAACGTTGTAATGTAAATGCTATCTGCTGTCAAATTAGTGTCTATCCCCCCATTTTGGCTGTATGAAGTTAATTCCCCTTAAATGCATTTGTTGACAATGATCAGAGCTTTTGACATTGTGCACTTCTGGTTTATATAATTTTCTATATATATATATATATATATATATATAGATAATATATATATATATGAATGTATCGATAAAAATAAATATTTTTTCACATTTATTCTGCTAACACAGTTTATGGTTCTACTTTCTTTCTTTCCACAGACTACGATAAAATAAGAGCGACTGTTGCAGAAAAGGTTGCTATGGTAGAGGTACTGACAGCTTTCATACTCATGCTGCACAGAGCTGCATCATGCTTTTTTTTTTTTTTTTTAAAGGTTAACACGAAGTTCACACTTGGTCATCAAAGACTTAGTGAATACACATTGTAGAGGCTGTTGCATTAGTACTGTTAAGATTCCACAGCGGGTTCACGTCTGGTTTTTTTTTTCTGTTTTTTTTTAAAATACCTTTGGTATAAAGAAAGATGACTATCAATGCTGCAGCCCTAGAAATATTGTAGTACCAGTCAGTGCCACTAGTAGGAGGTAAAAAAAAAAAAAAAAGAAGAAATTATCTACTGGGGAATGAGAAGAAAACATTTTTCTAAATCGATTAAGTCAAAGTAATTGGAAACAACAAAATGCTTGTCCACACAGACGGTGGACACTCAATATCAGCATATCAATAATAACAAGGCAAAGGTCATTAACAAAATATGGGACAAGTGTTTAAAGTAATCAACAGGAAACTGAATAGAAGCAGCCTGTGATTTGTTAGTACAGTTAAAGGGTTTAGTCAGTACGCCAGTGTTGACTTACCGGATGGGTGGATCTGTGTTATTGGTGTTTTCAGGTTTACATGTCCCTTATGTGGGATAATCTTCGGGTATGTTTTTAATGTATGTTTTCAACACTTTGGGTAACCCTTTTCACATGAGGAGACAATGGTGCAGGGGGTGTACCTTCCTCTTTGTTTTCCTCCACTCTTTGGGAATGATGGTTTCTTCAGAGCGGTGTCAGATATGTTGGTGTGCATGTCTGGGAGCCTACTAAATCTGCTGCTTCATGCATGTGTTGGTCTGCTTCGTCAGTACATGTGGACTTCCTGTGTCAGTGTTTAGAGGTCAGTCACCTCTAGTCCTTCCCTCGCCTCTCTTTACATTCTGCCTTTTCTTAGCGTCCCACACTGATGTTGCAGGTCTTGCAGCTGGGGTCCTTCTTGGCGTTTACTGTGGACATGCTCATCAGCTGGTGCCCGCTGATCTCTGCCACCGTGCCCGAGGCCAGGTCTACGGGCTCCGTGTAGATCACCTCCAGGATGACGTCCTGGGCATGGTGGAACACCAGACTGCCGTCGGCCGCTTCATCCTGCTTGCAGGTAAGGAAACGGTTGTTGGTGATGTCTAGCGCGGGAAGCCTCTGCTTACAGAACTCGTCACCCGCGGAGCCCTTCGGCGCCAGGACCAGAATAACATAGTGGTAGGCTGTGTACATGCAGTAGAAGTCTCCAAAGTACAGGTTGGTGTCTGGGTTGAAGAGCGTGTTAGCCCGAACCTCAAAGCGGTGGCGGCCGTAAGGGGAGTCCTGTGGAGGCTTGCCTGTGTTGAACTCTGTGTTGCAGCTGAAGAAAATCCCTTCCAGCTTGCCACTGATGGGAGAGCCGTGGCTGCCACTGTTGTCTTTGACCGACTGCAGCATCCGGTTCTCCTGCACCTCCCTGGAGTTTGGAAAAAGAGAAGAATTGGCTGTGAACAAACAGATCACAATCGGTAACAAATCTGGACATTGTTTTGATCTGCAAGTTTTTGTGTTTCCCGTCAGCCAGTCAAAGTAATTTTGGCATCACTTGGAGAATGTAGACGTTTCTCCAGAGAACGCAAGTGTCTCTTTTTTTTTACCAATCTATATTTATCTTTTCTTTTCTCCCACATTGAGACAGTGTGACACGGGGGGCTGGGAGCTGATTAAATGTGTAAGTCTCATAGCACAATAAACAGTGAACTGAATGGAATGCATATCTAGATTAACTCATTCTGGAACTGTAATTCCATTATCTTAGACTAGTTTTAGTGAGAGAAAATTGCTCCACTGAAAAACTAAATATCATTATGGCAAACTGCTAGAAAACAAAAGCAGCTTCAGAAAGCAAATGAACAGATCTTCCCCACAATAGTAGTAAATCTGACCTCTGAAGCTCCAATTATGAATTGTAATTACACTGCTATCACTCCAGAGGTTGTCATTATATCCATAATTGATGCTTTGTTGTGGGCATTATGGAATTAGTCAGCTCCCACCACAGGTCACTAAAAGCAGAGGCCTCATCGAGTGGTAATGTCAGTACTGTTATTCCCCACATGATGGTGCAGTTTAACAGAAGCACTTTTAGCACACTATAGCAGATGCAACTCAGCAAAAGGGAGAAGTCTATCCAGATGAGGTCATGTTGTAAAGCTCCAGTGAAAGAGTGCTCACAAGCTGTGGCTTTAGTACAGAAACTGTGGTTTGTCAGGCGTAGAGCATGGAGAGAAGTGATGAAAAGAAAATACAACACCATTACAGGACTAGGACTTGACAGGAAGTTAGAAAGAAAAAAAAATCACACACATCAACCCAGACAAAATCCAGTATACACTGTATAGTGATGCTTCAGTAAACAACAAAAACAGGCTACTCCAGAGATATTGTTTCTCTCCCCTGTCTGTCACACTCCTAACATCAAAACAGACTTGTGCAGCGTTTGCTGCTACAAGCATTTCTTTCCCGGGGTATATGCAGGAATCCTGAAGTTAAATTTAATACCTTTCCTTCATCGCCACTTCGAGTTCTAACCAGTTACATCAGCTTCACTATTTAACTAACAATTACTGTATACATTGATTGTAAGATAGCACAAAGACTTAGTTTGTGATAACTCCTTGGACCACTGTATCAATGCCAACATAATTCAGATAGAAAGGATGGGAACAAAGCAAGGGGATGAACTGAGTGACTAACTCAATTCCAGGTGTATTTAAGTAAAATCAGTAATACACGAAAGCTAGAAACAGTCTTTTCCCCTATAACACACCCCTTTGAACTCTTTGTTGCAAAAAAAAAATCATTAGACGTCATATTATAGTATGCCATAAAGTGTCATGATATAGTATGCCTTGAAACATGTCAAACAAAGTATATCGTATGTCATACTTTTTGTATAACAAACTACTATATTAAGACTTTTTATGACCTTTCAACTTATACTATACAATTGATTTTTTACTGTATTATACATACTGCATTAAGACTTTTCATGCCTTTTTGACATATTATACTATGACTTTTTTCATTTTCTTTCGACAGACTATACAATGTCTTTTTTTTAAATGTTTTTTCTGACATACTATACTATGAATTTATTTCAGCAAACTATACTGTGACTTTTTTCACTTTTTTTGACATACTATACTATGACTTTTTTCGACATACTATAATAAGACCTTTTATGACTTTTGGACATACTATACTATGATTATTTTTCGACATACAATGCTAGGAATTGTTTCAACATTCTATACTATTTTTAATGACATACAATTTGCAGGTGATCACAGGGCGACAATCCAATTTCTCGGGGTGTTTGCTGAAGCAACCGCGCCAAACACATCGTTTATGTTATGAGGTGTGTAAAAATATTTTTGGTTCATTATGAGACTGCCGGGACAAATTATACTATGGCAGCCTGACACAGTCTAGGTAATTAATGGGAAACACTGTACTATGTGATTTTATTTTTTTTTACATACTATTTTACGACTTTTTTCAGACTGTACTACAGTAGTTTGAAAAAATGTTTCAAATAAGTTAAACTATTCTGGTTTTCGACATACTATACTGTGACATTTTATGATTTTTAAATGAAATGCTTATGTCCCCATTGCTCTTCTCCCTCTGCAGCATAGCAAGGTCATTGGCTTCATCTGGAATGGTGACGAGTCTGCATAACACCTTGGAGTTGAACAAACTCAAAACTGCGGAGATGACAGTGGACTTCAGGAGGAACTCCCCAACACTGCCATACTGTACAGGTGTCTGTCTGCAGTGGAATCCTTCCAACACTGACACAATCAGGAAAAAGGCCCTTCCTGCACTAGCTCACCTGCCTCAGGAGCTGCTGATCCAATTTTACACGCAATTCAGTCTGCTCTCTAAACATTCATCACTGCAGACCCATCACACCCTGGACACTGTATGCCAAAAAAACCAGAAACAAAAAGAGTTTTTTTCCACAGACAATCACTATGATGAATACTACTGACAGCAACAATCCTATTGCAATTACCCTATAATAATAAGCATCCACTGTACCTGTAAATTACATTTTTTACAGGTTAAATATGCGTTGTTTTAACATGTATATCACATGTTACATTACTCATTTTCTAAAATCCTCAAATTCTAGTAAGTTCTAGTCGCCCCACAAAACGCATAACACAGTGTATGGTGGAAAAAAAATCAAAATCGGCAGAGTATAGCACACGGTCAAAAATCCCACAAAAATGCCATAATATAGCATGTGTTTTTTGGCCAAAAATACAACACTTTAAAAACGCCTCATATGTGGTCTAAAAAGCCCCCCAAAAGGCATTGCACAGTTTCTTTTGGGAAAAAAAATTCAAATCGGCAGAGTATAGTGGGCGTTCAAAAATCCACCCAAAACGTCATAGTATAGCATGTGTTTTTTGGTCAAAAATACAACACTTTCAAAATGCCTCATATTCAAGTATATGATTTAAAAAGCCCCCCAAAAGGCATTGCAGTTTATTTTGGTAATTTCTTTTAAATCGGCAGAGTATAGCGAGTATAGTCAAAAATCCGCCCAAAATGTCATAGTATAGAATGTGTTTCTTCATAACGCCTTATATTCAACTATGTGGCCTAAAAAGACCCCCAAAAGGCACTGCACAATTTATTTTGGAGAAAAAAAATCAAAAGCGCGTGGTCAAAAATCCCACAAAAACGTCATAGTATTGCATGTTTTTTTTGGCCACCAGAGCCAACCTGGCATCAAAGAAAGACTGTATCGAAAGCCTGGAGACAAAAACTAGAGGTGAGAAAGCACAGACACATAGGAAGCTAATAGAACTGAAACCCTAAATTCTTCAGGTTTCCATTTTAAAACATCTTTATGAAATGCTAGAGCTCTGGTCTAAACACTGCGGTCTCCCTCCAGGTGAACCGTGGCCACATGACGGCAGAGGCCTGGAGAGCTGCGAAAGTGGAGAAGAAACTCAAAATCTTACTGGGAGGGTTTCAGTCCAGAGCCCTGGGGCTCCTGAAGCAGCACAACGAACTCTGGGAGCAGGTACTGACCATGACACAGTTCTAAATCGGAATCATTATCTATTCTACATTCTTAGCATAATGGAGTGCATGGCCATATTTTATCAGAATAGAGTTGAGAAAAAAAGTTTTATGAGGAAAAAGTTGTAACAGACATTTGTGGTGTTTATCAGTTGACAGAGCTGATGAATTAGCTGAAAGATGCATCTGTGAAATATTAAACATTGACCCGAAATTGATAAACAACCTAGTTTTTGTAGTCAGTTCTCCTGCATATTGTAGATTATAGTGGCATAATGTACTGTGTAATGCTTGGAAATTCGAATAACTATTATGTGAATGTATTATTGTAATACTAATGTTATACTCCACCAGGTGGAGCAGTCAGCCATGGAGCTCCAGACCTTCAATCAGCTGAAGAAACAAGAGGATACTGCGGTTCCCAGGAGAAAAGAGGTAATCCATTTATGACACACAAACATGATTACTATATATTCTCTTTCCAACATCTTTATCATATTGGTCATATTAACCAAAAAGCTTATAATGTTCTAGTGCTGCTGAAACAATTAGTCAATCTATTAGTCAATTTTAATATTGTAACTGTTTCAGCTTCTCTAATGTGAAAAATGGGTGTTGGTCAGAAAAAGACAAGCATTTTAATTACACCCGTGCATTATTTGAATGTGTATTCAACCTTTCAGTATGTTTACTGTTATATTGTAATCAAATATCCAATTCAATCATTCAATGAATCAATTATTCAACGATTCAATTAATAAGTAATTCAATTAATCAATTATTCATTTAACCAATTATTCAATCATTCAATTATTCAAATAACTAATTATTCAATCATTCAATTAACCAATTCAATTATTACGTTAACCAATCTTTCAATTAACCAAATATTCAGTTATTACATGACCCAATCTTTCAATCATTCAATTAATTAATGAATTAATCAACCAATCATTCATTTAACCAATTCAGTTATTCATTCAATGATTCAATGAACCACTTATTCAATTGTTCAATTAACTAATCATGCACATAACCAATTATTAAATTAACCAATTATTGAATTAATCAATTATTCAATTAAGCAATTCAATGATTCAATTAAGCAATTAATTGATTATTCAATTAACTAATCATGCACTTAATCAATTACTCAATTAACCAAATATTAAATTATTCAATTAACCAATTCAATTAACCATATATTAAATTATTACATTAACCAATCTTTCAATTCAATTATTCACTCATTAAATTATTCAATTAACCAATCATTCAATTCAATTAATCAATTAACCAATGAAATCATTCAATTAATCAGTCATTCAATTACCCAATCATTCAATTAACTAATTATTCAATCATTAAATTATTCAATTATCCAATCTTTCAAGTAATCAATCATCCAATTAATCAATTAACCAATTATTCAATTATTCCAGTAACCAATTATTAAATTAACAAATTATGCAATTAACCAATTATTCAAATATTCAATTAACCAATTCAGTTAACCAATCATTCAATTAAGTAATTAACCAATGATTCAATTAACCAAATATTCAATTACATTAACCAATTCACGTATTCAATTAACTATTCAATCATTCAATTAACCAATTATTCAATTAATAGATTATTCAATTACTCAATGAACCAATCATTCAATTCACTAATTATTCAATCATTCAATTCAATTTACTAATCATTCCATTATTCAATTAACTAATTAACCAATTATTCAATTGACCAAATATTCAATTATTACATTAACCAATCTTTCAATTAACCAATTCACTTAACCAATCATTCAATTAATCAATTAACCTATCATTCAATTAACTAATCATTCAATTAACCAAATATTCAATTATTACATTAACCAATCTTTCAAATATTCAATTAAGCAATCAATTATTCAATTAACTAATCATGCACTTAATCAATTATTCAATTAACCAATTCAATCATTCAAGTAAATCACTCAGTCAATTAAATGAATCAATCATTCAATTATCCAATCATTCAATGATTCAATTAATCAATCGTCCAATTCATCAATTCAATTAACCAATTATTCAATTATTACATCAACCAATCTTTCAATAATCAATTATTCAATTAACTAATCATGTATTTAATCAATTATTCAATTAACCAATTAATCAACAAATGTATTGTCAATTGTCAATTGTGTCTTTTGTCGATTTGAATTTAGAATATTCTTGGACAGCCCAAGATGGATAGCGATTTAAAATGTTTTAGCGCCATTTTAAGAGTTTTAATACATGTATATGTTCTTACTGTTTACTTGTTTTTTTCTACTGTCCACTTTTATCGTTTACATATTTATTAAAGTTTTCATTTCACACTTCTGTATTGCACTATCCCACTGAGGGGCTAATGAAGGATTATCTTATCTTATTAATAAGATATTTTGCATCTCTATAGTATAGAATATTCTGTTAAAGATCTATAGCTTGTGAGGATTAAACTTGTGGAAGGCTGAACACTTTGTAATCTACTGCTGATATCATCATCTCTGGATGTTGGTGTCAGATGATCTTTTAGCTGACTGTCATCTCTGTGTGTGTGTGTGTGTGTTTTAGGCCCTGCGGGAGGATGTGGAGAGGCAGATGGAGCGAGAGCGAGAACTTCAGTATGGAGAGCTGCTGATGGAGAGGGAAGCATTGATCAATAATGCTCAGAAATACTGAGCCAGACAAACAAATGCTAACCACACATTTAAATACTGATCACAGAGACAAGCCCTGCCTCCCTGTTGATAATGATGTCACAAGCTGCATTTGAGCATCCTCTGTAGTCCCGTGTTTCTGTATTCATGACCAATAAAGTTTATTTTTAAAAATGACAAGATCCCACTGAGTATTTATTATATTTTACTTTTTTAGATTAGCATTAGGTTTTACGAAATTACAACATTAACTGTAATGTATTCAATCACTGAATCATTCAATTCAATTAACCAATTAACTAATTATTCAGTTAACCAATCCAATCATTTAATTAACCAATCATTCAATTATTCAAGTATGCAAGTATTAAATTAACCAATTATTCAATTAACCAAATATTAAATTCATTCAATTAATCAATTATTCAATTAACCAAGTATTAAATTGCTCAATTAACCAATCATGCACTTAATCAATTATTCAACAATCAAATAGATTATTCAATTAACTAATTATTCAATTAACCAATTGTTCAACAACAAATGCACTTAAATTACTCAATTAACCAATTAATCAAGTATTCAATTAACTAATCATACACTTAATCAATTAACCAATCATGCACTTAATCAATTATTAACCAATTAATCAATTATTCAATTAAGCAAACAAAGAATGAATTATTCAAGTAAACAATTATTAAATAATTCAAGTAACCAAGCATTCAATTAATCAATTATTCAATTACCCAATTCAATTATTCAATTAACTAATCATACACTTCATCAATTATTCAATTAACCAATTATTCAATCATTCAAGTAAGCAATCAATCAATTCAATTAACCAATTATTCAATTAATCAATTAATTTAATAAAAATAAATTACTCAATTATTAAATTATTCAATTCAAATAATCAATTAACCAATTATTCAATTAACCAATGATTCAATTAAACTATTCAATTAACAAATCATGCACTTAATCAATTAATCAATTAACCAATGAATCAAGTATTCAATTAACCTATTACACATACCCGAATTTGAGGCGATTTGGAGAATGTGCGTTTTTGGCCCGAAAACTAAGGCTATAGTATGACTTTTTTGCCGGATCTTTGACGGGGCGCTACTC